>SNQJ01S0083183.1:17763-52738 GCA_010110895.2 Picea sitchensis
CTAACCCTCTAGTAGAACAATAGCATGCATGCGTAGTGTTTTGTCTTTATTGCAGGACCGTCTTTGGAAGGAGCAACAGAAGCAAGGAGATAAAACACAACGGAGGGTCTACACCAACCATCGATAAAAAGGTTAGTTTGGTTCTATCCTTGTTTGCATGTGGAAAAAGGGTTTTAGGTTTGGGGTAGAAGGTTAAAAGTAATTTCTTAAGGGTCATGATCTGCATGCAAGTTTAAGCCCGAGCTTGTTAGTCCGTAGGGTATAATTTCCCAACAACATTTCCTACCCGACCTATCTGTTTAAAAGAGAGAATGTCAGGAAAACCTAGTGCATTAGAGAATTATTTTGGGGAGATCCTCAAGAATATAATGGTCAACAGACACTTTTATGAAGGTGTCCAGGCATCATCGACCAGAGGACTGTAGGCCTCCCCTTCGACTGGACAACATTATGGCCGTGTCAACCCCGTGACTGAGCAACGAAGTAAGCATCGCGACGATCTGGCTAATGCGAAGCAGATCCCTTCGATCTTACCAGAGTATATCCTACCTTTGGTTGGCATGGTTAACCGCGACAACATCCCACACAATTATGAGTACACCCTCATCACTGTGTACATCCCGAAAGGAATACGTGTAGTTGGGAGTCAATTTGGACAGATCCCACTACTGAAGAAGAATGCCTTTAACCTTATATATAGAAATAACTATGCTATGATCGCACCCCACCGATATTTGATGAAAAAAACTGGGAAGAAGCCTCACCTAGTCTCCCATCCATGGATTAAGGAGCTAGCGCAGTCCACTATACTAAATGTGATGAAGATTCCCCATTTTGGCCTTCACTAGGAGGTTAACGCCTGCATTAAAATACTCTTGTCATGGTACCATGGAGGATGCATGTGTCTCGACCAACATATTACTATGGATCCACTGTTGATCCACCTGATTATAGGATTAAGCATGTAGGGACCTAGCCCTCAATAGGTTTACCCAGGGAAGGCCTCAAACAGCTCCCTGGCACAACACATCAAGGAGGCTTACAATGAAGTTGAAAAGGAAAAGCGAGGCTACAAGGTATCCTCTATCTAGGATGGCATAGTGTGCCTCTCTTTCCAACACATAGCTGGCAAGATCGTAAGGAAGAACAGCCCCACACAGGTCACCGAGTTTGTGGTGGACTTCGCAGGAAAATGTGTGGAGGGTATGCAGATGAATTGGGTGAGCTACCTCATCAATGATATCGAGAAAGACTGCTTTGAAGCTCAGGATCAAGGATACAAATTTCACTATAGCTGGTTGATCATGTTGATTGCATTTGTCACTTGGAAAATGCCTGAAGGAGCCACCTTCCTGGAGATCGAACCATCAGAGTCATTGGTCTCTAGGTTCTCTGCCTTGTGGTACACCAACGACATGTCAAAGAAATCGTATTCTAATGCTGTGTTCCATGCCTATTATAAGAAACTGAAGTTTTCCATTGAAGCATTTCCACAGACCCTGCACCAGTACAGACCAGTAGAAAAGTTCCACACAGATCCACACTTTATCTGTATCACTATGCACAGAGATGAGAGCAAGGAAGACTTACAATCATATTAAAATTTGACAAATGAGGACATGCAACAGATCACCAAGCAATGGTTGGAGGAGTTCCTTGTACCGGTCGATGATGCAGAACTCTCTGACACTGGCACTATAGGAAGCCCCTTGGTCACCCAGTTTGAGCATATCAGACAGTCCAGTGGGATGAAGAAGAAGAAGAAAAAGGAGGAAGTCCAGAATATAGAGACTGGTGAGGATGACATCGCCTCTGAAGAAAATTTCTCTAGCTCGCTAGGAGGAGGAGGAGATAAAGAAAATGGAAAAGGAGGAGAGGATGAATGAGAAAAGCAAAGAGAAGGTGAAGCTACACCGCCAAAATATCCCCATATTGAAACAGTATCATTGTAAAAGAGGAAGGTTTCTCCGTAGAAACCTTCAACAAGAAAGAAGACGTGCACTAGCCATCCCCAATTAGAGGCCACTCTCATGGAGGATGACATCATCTTGGTCTGCGGAGCGATGGAGGATGATTCTGAAGATATCTTGTAGAGATATGGAGTGACGCAGGAGGAGTTGTATGGAAGGGTTGAGAAGGAACTGAAGGAAATACAACAATCTATTCAATTGATCCATGCAGTACCTACTGTGCCTTCTTCATCACAAATTGCAGAATTGGGGGATGAATGTTACACATCAAAATCACTGATTGCAATGATGGCTAGTTTCGTCATTATAAATATCACAAGTCTCACATACTAGTCGTAAGTGTCGCAAACATCAAATTGTTATCTTGTTTATGTCGTCTCTCTAACGACATCGTAAATACACTTAAGACACCTCAAAACACTAGTCTTGAAGAAGAGAAATCAATTGACAAGGAGTACAAGACTTTTGCCATTAAAAAATCCACTCAAAAGACAAATTTGGAAGGGAGCGCTCCCCTACATACTGTCAAGGAGCGCTGGTGCTTTGTACCCTCTTCTAGGGGAGCATTCCAATGCTCTGTGTCCCTTTTTTCGGGAGCTCTAGCCTTTTTTGGGCGAAATTTGGTTTGTTGGAGGAAATCAGGGAAGAATCCCCTCAATATCTGAAGGTGGTTGGATTCGAATCTGAGGTCAAGGAATGATATTAGGGGATATACACAACTGAAGGAGAGTAATCCTCAACTTATCCCAAAGATCTCTCAATTGGTTAGGTCTCTCCAAGCCTATATAAGGAGGCTTCTTCATAGTGAAAGGATATATGGAGATTGAGAATTACACAAAACTTATGATCCCATAAGTGAGATGCCATTGAATCATAATCAGTGTAGATTACTTGATCAAAGGGGTTGTACAAGGAGAGATGGAAGAAGTTGATGCACCTTCATCAGAGGATTGTAAGTACTCTTCATTTGTGCTCATTAATACACATACATGCTTGGCCTGTTTCTTTCAAGTTTATGTTTGTTTCACATGAACTTGTCTTCAGTAGATAGATCTGTATTTAAGCTAATCTCAGTAGAATAGGAAATTTTGTGTATCTTTGTTTGTTCTACAGGACTTATCGAGGAGCTTGGGATTGAAGCTCAACTTGGACTTTGCGAGGAAAAACGTCATTAACAGGGTACACATTTTTCTTCTTCCTCTTCGTATATTAGCCTAATTAGATCTAAAAGGATGTTAGTGACCAATTATATCACCCTTTATTTCTTGGTTTTAGGGGTCTATATACCAAGAGGGAATCCGCTTGTCCGCAGGAGGATTCACCTATAAAATAAATTGGTGACTCCGCTAGGGAGGGACCTTGATTTATGTTTCCTTTCCTAGATATTTTCTTGTCTTTTGCTCATTATTTGATCTTCCTCCATACTATATTTGATTCTTAGATCTGAGTGATTGGCTCTTGTTTCCATCACCTTCAAGTTGATTGACTGATTTGGCTTGATTTTCTGACTTTCTCGACATTTTTCCTGAATTTTTAGAGGCCAACGCCCCCCTACCCTTTTTACTAGAGTGCTAGTGCTCCCTTCTAGGTTTACACATAGCGTTAGAATGCTCTGGTGCCCCTTACCCCAGAGCGCTGCCCCTTTTTTGTGCAAAATCCTTTAGGGTTTCTTCCTCTAAGGTTCAATTATTTCTTTTTTCACTTGCTCAGGGTCTTATCATCTCAGTTTATCTTTATCTTGGCCTTCAATACTCTGTTTTCTAAGAATTGATCTCTTCTTGTTTGGAATTTTGACGTTTTCTTTCCTTTCCTTGAAGTCACTCTTCATCTTTGTTGATTTAGAGTCATCTTATTGTTTTCTTCTCATTTATCTGGCTGACTGGAAACCTTTGTGAGGAATTTCAAATATCTGTACACCATCCCATTTGATCTTTGAGGTCATCTTGTCCGAACCTTTTTCAATCTTTTTGAGATTTTGGTTTTCTTTTTTGAAATTTTTTGTCATCTTTGTCTTTCTTGTTTTATCACCACAAGAGTGTTTTTTTTGTTTATGTGTAACTCACTTATTATTGTTTGAACCTTGTTGACTTTCCAATATGGATGACATAGGAAGTTTTTATATCAAATTGATTATCATTCACACATAAAGAAAAATGATACTTTTTATGATTGTTTTTGGATTTTAGAAAGGAATTCTATGAGTTTTAGCATTATACTAGATTTGATTGAGAAACAAATTGATTGAGGACTTTGCATCTTACTGCTTGACAGTGAAAAGAACATCTCTCTCTTTCCCTTAAATAGGCATTCATTGAAAGAAAAAATTGCTTATCATTTCTTATGCATATTTTTGGGATTTGAGTCATAATACCATCGGTTTCATTGTCATACACCCTTTGAGTAAAGAACAACTGCAAAATTAACGCTAATTAAAATTTATCTAGAACATTTTTTTTTTAGGATATTCCACCAACATTAGAATAGGATTAGCACTTTGGATTAGGAAGTGAGTACAACTCTCCAAAGTATTCAAAACAAACATTAGCATCTTGCGGTAGGGAGAAAAAAATCCAATTGTCATATAGGCTTTCTGGAATCCCCCTCTCACACAAGGGTTATGCACGAGGTCGCATTCGAGAGAATTACAAAGATTATCCCTCTGTGGTTCAACTGTTTGTAGTGGTCGGATCGTATATTGAGGGTTATTCTTGAGGCTCAGCTAGTATCATTTGGTCTTGGTGCTTCATGAACTCTGAATCCGTTCGAGGTCCTCTGGAGTTCTACCGGTCCACTTGTCCTCAGTTCTCTCAAAGTATTTCAAACTTGTTATCCTGCTCATACGTTCAGACCGGACTGTCATATATACCCTCCCAGGGGCTGAATGTGAGTTGGTGTCCTTATTTTCCATAATATTTAGGTACTTACATGAGGTGACAGTGAAGGGAAGTCTCACTGTACCTGGAACACACATTGGTCAAACTCACTCGGGCTCCTTGGAGGGTAAATCCACAATTACTGCGTGGAATCTTGCACCAAGGTGAAATTCCGTTAAGAAGGTATTTATTGTAACTATTCCACCATATCCTATCCCCTTCTTGACTTGATCACGCGATGTTGGATTTCATCACCAACTAGTACGGTCATCGAGAGAAGGTTTTGTTTGCTTGGTTTGATTCCTAGATTTGATTAGTGTATGTTGTTTCTTTGTCGTTAGTTGGCCATATATTTTTTCTGTCGAATTTTTTCCGCCAACATTGACCCTCCTCGTCGTTCACATACGGTATAGGGACTTCCCCTAGAAAATATGGAAGATTCTACCCCTTTACCCCCTCATTCTATGTAGGGCTCTCCTCAACAGAGTGAGTTCCACGACGTTATAACCTCACAGGAGGAACTTTCCACTTCTTTAGAATATTTTTGAATTGTTACGGATCCTATGGAGGCTTTCTACATTTCTGTGGGATATGAAAGGTGTTTTCTCCAGATGAATTCAGCTGAAGAACTTGTTGTCATTGATCCTTCTGAAATTATGACCCGGTCTCATTCGAATCCTCTTGTTGGAAACCCCCTTTGGACTTATGATATAGTTTGAAGCCCACCTTGCATGGTGTGAGACCTTTACAGATTAGGGACAGGCACGAATATACCTGTCATATCCCAAATACCAGAAACATATGTTACCTATACCGTACCTTTAGATCATTTTACTGGTACAACCGTAAGTTCCATCACACTGTCTATTGGTCCGAACATGTAGTATGTTGGTCCAAGTTCCACTATTTCTCTCCAGATGTTCCATTCTACGATGGTCCCTCACATTGTGACTATTCCCACCGGTAATGTGGTGGTTATCCAAGCTCCCATTGGTATGCCACTATCATCTCGACCTTCCTCGTCACTTCCCCTTGGGTACAGAGCACTCAATCCTTCTGTTGTCAACACTACCCAAATTATACCCGGAATTTCTTTACCTACAGAACAACCTGGAGGGACTAGTCTTAGTGGCTCTAATCCATTAAGCGACTACGTTCAATCACTTATGTCTAGTTTCCAAATTCCAGGGACTCAACCTCATTCTGGGGGGCAACCTCATTTCAGAGGGAAACCTTCGTTTGGAGGGAAACCTTCGTTTGGGGGGAAACCTCATTTCGGAGGGAAACCTCCATTTGGGGGGAAACCTCCTTTCGAAGGGAAACCTTCGTTTGGAGGGCAACCTCATGCTAGGGGGAAGCCTCAAACTGGATCCCATCATCAACCTTGAAGACAAAATGCATCTACAATGCCCAATCCTTGGCACACTCCTTTTCTGGGAAATCCACTATTCCCTGGGGAGAAACATTCTCAAGGACAACAACAACCTTATCCTCCTTATGGACAAAATGTCTATCCACCTTATGGAAAAACCCATCAATCGAATTTTAATCCTCAAAATCCATCAGGTTATCCTCTGCTCGCACATGCTTCTCAACCCTCCTCGAACCCTGTTTACTTTGGTTAGCAACAATCGTATGCAGGAGGACCTACTGGTTACAATTATCCACCTAACCTAGCCTATGGTCCTACTGGTGTCCCTATGCCACACTAGTCTCACCCTCAGGTTAACCGAAATCTATCGTTCCTTGCTACTCTGGATCTCCCAAACTTGTCTCAGTTGACCAATGATCCTATACGTCATTATCCTTTCTAGCCAATGATTCCAGCTAAACTACCTTATGATATTCCAAAATGTGATGGTAAACTTGGAGAAGACCCAAATAACCATGTGTTGACTTTCCATTTATGGTGTTCTTCGAACTCCTTAATGGAAAACTCTATCCATTTACGTCTTTTCCTACAAACACTTATGGGCTCAGCAACCAAGTGGTGTATCAAACTTCCATGTGGTTCTTTCCAAGATTTTAACTCCCTTTCCATGTCATTTATCACGCACTTTAAACTACCCATTCGATATGAGACGGGTACCGAACTCTTGACCTCCCTTTGTCAGACAAACTCCATGCATATATCTAATCATATTCATAAGTGGAGACAATGACAAAGGCTAATCAAAGAATTCATTCCTGACCAATTATTGGTGGAATAGTTCACTAAATCATTGTTACCCTCGATCGCTCGTGATGTCACCATGGGTGGTGTAGTCACCGAGGAAGAGGCCATTTCCCGGGCTCAGTACTTATATTTGGTCTATTCCCAATCTGGTACTTTGTATGAGTTAATCCAAAATGCTACCTATGAAAATACCAATCCATATAAACTGTCATCCACGTCACATGCAGATGGAGTCATCGGCTCCATCAAAACCCAATCTGTTTCCCGGTCAACTAGAACGACAAATCGATCTGCTCCGGCATCTTCTCCCAGTTTTACCACACCCTCCTCTACCTCCCCCCAAACTCAAATATTTGAGGTGAATGTAGTTCAATCTGCCCCTTCACAACAAACCGGAGGTAAGAAGAAAACAAAGAACAAAAACAAAAAGAATAATAACAATGAACAATCAAAATCTCAAAACCCACCACCTGCTATAAAAAATAAACCACAACGAAAACCAAAGTTCCCATGTCTCATTTGTGGTGATGATCACTACACTCGAGACTGTCCACATCGCGATGAAGTGGCCAAATGTTTTCAGGGGAATTCCCAACCCTCCATGCTTACTCAGCCTTTTCCACAACAATAATCTATGGTTTCTCAAACCCCCTCTCCAGGGGGCAGTTCCAACCATCCTTCCCATGATGAATCCTTGACAAGTTCCCATATTTACATGTTTAACGGGATTGATTTAACACCCAATCTATGACATACGACACACAAGTTAAACCTGACAGAGGAAAAGTCATTAATGGTATTGGTACTTTACCGGATCCATCACTATCCTCCGTTAGTCCTCCATCAGTTAGTCCTCCATCTGGACCACTTCAGATTGAGAAACCTACGTTCGACTCTATCTTATTCCCTCCTAAGAGAACTATCCATAAATATACCTTTAATCCTAGTTTACGTGCCACCCAAAACTACAACATTGTTGAAGATTTGGCTCAAGCATCGTGCTCTATGTCTATGTTAGAAGTTCTATAGCACTGCCCCAGTAAATGTAGAACACTCTTGGCTGCTATTGGCACTATTGATCCTGAGTCGACCAACAATATCATGTTTAATTTGGACAGTTATACATCTCGACTCTCCCACCAACTTTCTTTCCAAATTGATGTTATTGTTCACAATCAACAAGTTCACCGAACCATCTTGGATGAGGGAGCTTCTACTTGTGTCATGTCTTTAGCATGTTGGAAAGTTTTAAAATCACCCGCACTTAACAAATCCCCAATGATGTTACATGCATTTGATGGGAGAGGTTTTCATCCCCATGGGATTTTACAGTCCCTGCCCGTCTAGTTGGGTGGCAAAACCATCATTGTTGATGTCGAGGTGGTCGATGCTCCCCTCGATTACAACTTATTACTTGGAAGAAGTTGGTTTTATGCTATGACTGTCGTTGCTTCATTAGTATTTCGATTTGTGCAATTTCCTCATCAAGGTAAAATTGTCACTATCGATCAGTTAGATTTTTGTACACCTGACGCTCGCACTCCTGCTACCAACAATATTCCATTCTTGGGAGATCACAATATCATGTATGAAAGTGTTGGTGTTGGCTTGTTGAAAGACTCTAGCCTTATGGGTACCTTCCCTACACCACTTCCACCCACTACACATCATGTTTCCGCAATCAATATGATTTCAACTACGGTTTACCAATCCTTGGAATCATATGACCCTTGGATTGTACCTAGTCCATTGGAATTCGATGCACTAGGTGACACCATGCTACTTAGTCCAATCGAAACCTCATATGTTTCCATCCAATCTGCCTCTCCCTCCTCGGATGACCAACATCTCTTGGCACCCGACACTTAGTCGATGCCATCGTGGTTAAATTCCTTGACGTCTACGTTCGACTATATTTCCCAAAATTTTCCTTTAGATGAATCAATAATGGAAATGCTTAGCATCGATGACATACCTTGGGATGATAGCCATCATCGATCAATTTTTCTTCCACCTCTCGAAGAAATCCAGGAAGATATACACTCTATCTTCCCCCCTAATGTTTTCCAATTTCCCCAATCACCTATACTTACACAAGATGTTATTTATGAAGGGAATTTAGGCAACATTACCTCTACAGTCGAAACAAATATTTCAATCAAGGAAGGTATCATAGAAAATATTAATCTCGATGTTAATTGTACACCCGAGGAAATGGTTTCCTATACCTCTTTGTTTAAATAATTTCGCGATGTCTTCGCTTGGAGATACAAAGAGATGCTAGGGATCGGTCCTTCGATCATTGTGCATGAGATTAAAAGATACCCAGGTGTAAAATCTGTTTGACAGAAACTCCGCCCGGTCCATCCTAAGAAGACCGCGGCTATGAAGGTAGAAGTTGAGAAATTATTGAAATCTGGCTTCATCTATCCTGTCCCTTTGATGGAATGGGTTTCAAACATTGTTTCGGTTACTAAGAAGCAAGGGACCATTCATGTTTGTGTTTATTATAGGGACCTCAATAAGTCTTGTCTGAAAGACAACTACCCTACACCCTTTATCGACCATATTATTGATAATTGCATTGGTAGCGTAATTTTCTCTTTTATGGATGGTTTCTTAGGGTATAACCAGATTGACATTTTACCTGTTGATCAGCATAAGACAGCCTTCATCTGCCCGTGGGGAACTTTCACCTATCGGAAACTACCTTTTATCCTTAAAACTATTGGTGCTACATTCCATCGAGCCATATCCTATGCTTTCCACGATATCAAACATATTGCGGAGCCTTACCTCGACGACTTACCTGCCCACTCATCCAATCGATCAGACCATTTTGGTCATCTACGTGCTATTTTTCTTCGATGTCGGTTCTACCACATTCATTTGAACCCACATAAGTGTATTTTTGTTGTTGAATCAGGCCAACTCCTTGGCTTCCTTGTTTCCAAGGATGAGATTCGGGTGGATCCCTTCAAAATTAAGGCTATCTTGTCTTTACCTCCACCTAACAATCTGACACAACTCCAAAGTTTGCAGGGGAAAGAAAACTTTCTTCATCGTTTCATTTGTAACTATGCTGAGATTACAAAAGGCTTTATGTGCTTGTTACATAAAGACACCCCTTTTATCTGGGATGACACTACTGAATGATCCTTTGCTACTCTTAAGCATGCATTAACCAACGCTCCTTCGTTACATCCTCTGAATTACACAAAGGACTATATCCTTTACTTAGAAGACTCCACTTCCACTATTGTTATGGTGTTAGTTCAAGAGGACCTTAACGGCGAGGAACATGTGATATATTATTTGAGCAAAAGTCTATCATACCCAGAGCTCAGATATTGACATGTTTAAAAATTGTCTCTAGTAGCCATCATCACTGTCCAAAGATTTTGTCACTACATTCTGCTATGCACCACCACGATTATTGGGGACCCGAACCCCATGTACCACATTTTGACACGTCAAGTTCTTGGGGGAAAATATTCAAAATGGATCATTCTCCTTCAGGAATTCGATCTCCAGTTCACTAAATCCAAAGCTAAAAATTCCCTAGTGTTTGCAGAACTTATTTTCGACCTTCCCCATGCTGATGAAGATACTGAGCCCAGAGATTCTCTCCGAGACAAAACTATGTTCCTCATTAGCATGTTTGATCCTTGGTATGGACATATTCTTCTTTATCTCAAGACCCAATGTTTCAATCTCGATATCTCTAGTGAATAACGTTGTTGTATCCGCCACCATTCTAGTCGTTACCTTATTATCGGCGACAATTTATACCACCGCGACATTGACACTATCCTACGATGATGTCTAACTCATGAAGAGGTTGAATAAGTTCTTAATGACTATCACCTTGGAGCCTATGGTGGTCATATTTCTAGGATGGCTACAACTCAAAAAATCTTACGTGACGGCTACTTTTGGCCCTCAATTTTCAAAGATTGTATTGAGGCAGTCAAAAAATGCCCACCCTGCCAAGTTTTTCACAAAAAGGCACGAACCCACCCTGCTCCACTACATCTCATTGTTTCCATCATCCCCTTTTCCAAATGGGGCATTGATTTCATGCAATGTAATCCTACCTCAGCCGGGGGGCACAGTTATATAATCGTTGTCATCGATTACTTTACAAAATAGGTTGAGGCTATGCCTACCTTTCTGAATGATGGTCGTACTGCAACTCTCTTCCTTTTTAACCACATCATCACTCATTTTGGTGTTCCACACACCATTTTCACTAATCATGGTTCACATTTTAAAAACCAGATGATGATTGAGTTGCATGCCAAGTTGGGTTTTCGCCATGAGAACTCATCACCGTACTATCCTCAAGTGAATGGACAAGTTGAAGCTATCAACAAAGTCCTCAAAACTATGATCCAATTGATGGTAGGGTAAAAAAAGACATCCTGACATTTACAACTTTTCTCCGCTCTCTGGGCTTATCGGACCTCAATAAAAAATTCTACTAGGTTCACTCTTTTCTAGCTAGTATATGGCATAGAAGTTGTTTTACCAATCGAGTGCAAAATTCCTTCGTTAAAACTCAAAGTAGAACTCCTTCCCCACACTTCTGATGAAGAAGAACATTTCTTACACTTGACTAGGTTGGAAGAAATACGTCCTTATGTTGCTCTCATCAATGAGACATATCAAAAATGAATCAAGAATCAATATGACAAGTCTGTCCATCCTCACAATTTTGCAGAAGGAGACCTAGTCCTCATTTATGACCAGGCTCATGACAAGTTAGGGACGGGCAAGTTAGAACTTCTATGGAATGGTCCTTACATTGTGAGACATGTTCTACATAGAGGCTCCTACGAGTTAGTGGACTACGATGGAATCTCCCTGGGTGAGCCTCAGAATGGGCTTTACCTGAAGAAGTACTATGCATAGAACATCTAGCATACGTGCTTTGTACACTATTGTATTTTTAGTTTGGTGTGTATTTTTATTTTACGTGTTCAAGTTTTTGCCTTAGCCACTTATACTGTATCTTATGTTTTCATGTACAGATGACATCTTCCTTTCCTATCTTTATCGAGTTTGCGGATGGCGCTAGTCGACACACCCAGAACGTTGCTTCTACAGCTTGGGTCCTTTACCACTGTGATGAGTCGGTGAGTTCTGAAGGTATTTTATTAGGATCGGAAACTAACAACATGGCATAATATCATGTTGTCATCGGAATTTTAATTGAAGCCTCCTCCCTAGGAATTTCTCGCATGATTTTTAATCTGGACTCCCAACTCGTGGTCTGTCAGCTTAATCAAATCTACGCTATTCGCAATCCTATCCTGCTACGTCTCCACTTACAAGTTCATTGTCTTGAACGAATGTTTGATTTTATTTAATACAGACACATACCAAGAGAACTCAATACCATTTCAAATTCGCTAGCTAATTGCATCATGGATAGGTATCTCGCACATAGATAAGTTTCCATAAAGGAAATGAATCACATCACATATCATCATGTAAATTAAAACATATCACATAAAAGACATCATCATTTGAAAATCATTTAGCACTGTAAAAACTCATAAATGTATATATATATGGCATGATTGAAAACGTTTGATTACATAAAAAATGGTACATAGATAGGGAAAATGTGGGTCCTCACACCCATAAACATCGTCATATAGACTATCCAATCATCAAGAATATCCTAATCTCCCTTCATCACATTATGTTGCGAGTAACATATCATTGCATGGGATATTCGCCTCAGTAGAGAGTTAAGACTCTCAAACACTCCCACAGTGTGTCTTTGTAGATGTAGTGGCACTTCCTGCCTCCTGAGAGGAGGGATACCCATCGTGAGACCTTGGAGGTTTCTTTCAAACTCCAGAAGACCTCCTACTGCTACCCCTTGATATACTACTATCTGAGCATCTCCGCGATGCCCCAGTGATAGCATCTCTGGTGGACGTGTTGCTCCTCTATCTGCATAATGAGATGATATTTTTTTAAAGACTCTTCTATGTACCCTAAAAAAAATACAACATTCAAAAATTAAAAACACTTGACAAGATCAGTTTGGTTTCTTGCCTGACGCATCCCAATCCTCCCCCTCTGGAAGAACCAATTCCATGATGCCCCAAAAATCTACTTCGACATATGGAAAGTCTTCTATCACGATCAATTGGCATCTCATCCAAGTGAAGAAATCACCAGTGAATCTAAACTCTGAATCTGGGCCTAGTCTCAGAGAGAGGCTAGTCCACTGCTCCATACGTGGTTCTCCCACTGGCCGTACTGATAATGAAATATGAGGTTGCATCCCAAGAATGCGTTCTAAGAAGAATGAAACCAAGAATGAACCATATCCGAACTGCTTCTGCTGCCCTGATCTGCATCTCGTAATTTGTTCCTTCACGTGCTGAAGAAACCCTGCGCACCATTTAAACAGTGTTAGCTCTAGACACTGTAAACCATAGGCCACCTGTGATATTGAAACTAGGTGTGCACTCATACTTCCCTCTATACTTGTAATGGAAAACATAATGGATCAAAGAGATAGATCCCTAATATATTTGATCGCAATTTTTCCACCCACTAGCCTCTCTCTTGGGACACAATGGTTTGCCATATACTCATCCACAGGCGCGAGAAGTGCCTGCTGTCCAGTTAAAACTATGGGAGCCCCTATTTTTGAGAGACCAGTTTTGAAGTACACATATTCTAACTCAATGGTAAGAAGTTGCATTCCCATATGGAATCCTTGTTCCGCAACATTCCACAACCCGATCATATGCTCAAGAAGAAGAACCTCTTTCTTCATTTTTTGCATTTTGACATATTTGAGGAGACCGAAATTCCTCAACGCGGCTCTCGATTGGGGACTTTGAAAAGCGGCCACATCATCAAGCTCATGCTCTCTTTCTTTCCACTCAAGCATGATTGTTTCTGAAATCACCTACATCAACAATCAAAATTTTCATTAAAAATCACACTTTTCAGCAATTTTTGGGCAATTTTCAAAACTTTAAAAAATAATTGTTTTCTCTTGTAAAACACCAAAGCCCTCTTTGCATGAACATCGAGACACCAACACATCCTTGCATTAGCCATCAAGCATTCAAAAATTTAACAAAAAACACCTCTTCACGTTTTGAGTGCGCGCTAGCCGTTTTGGGCAATTTTTCTTGTGGTTTTTTGGGCAGTGCCCTTATAGCCACTACATCAGAGTGTTGGCACACCCTTCAATGACTAGGAGGGGAATTTTCCAAGTCATTCATCACTCCCCCATGAATTTTAGGGGAACTCCAAGCTTTTTGGGCGCTTGGGATGACCCAGGGCATCATTTTTATAAATATTTATTGCTTTAAACGAAAATGTGAACCATATAAATGAAATAAGAGAAGAAGAGAACCAAACTAGTCCAAATGGCGAGGAAAATGGTTGACTGTAGCTCCGGCACCGAGAAATAAAAATTCACCTCCAAATGGAAAACTCTCCACTACTACAAATCTTGGCACAAATGAAATGGTAAATGACATTTTTACCCCATTTTACTATTATATATTTCATTTTTCGCCTAAAGATATAGTTTTTGAGTTTTTTTTAAATATTTTGGAGGCCTTATTAATCCCTAGAATGCAGTTTTGACATTATTGGCAGGTTTCAGAGCAGTTTTGTTCGTTTTTTATCTTGTCAATTTTACGAGCATAGTCTTAATTCATTCTTAAGCTCAAAAATATAAGAACGCGTCGAGTAAGCTTTTATCTCTTTTTTAGACCCGCATGGATAAACGAAAAAGGAACCCCATGGAGTCTTCTTTAAACTCTTTTCAGACTCTCTAAACGTGAAAAGATTGTCGAGTGATCTTGCTTCCTTTCCCACTCGTTAAAAGGTTTGAAAGGGCATATTTTGAGTGATAATTTATCTCTTTTTCGGCCTCGCAAGACTAACATTACGAAAAAGGAAAACATTGGAGTCATCTTTAAGTTGTTTTCAAACTCTCTAAATATGAAAAACCACCAGGTTTACCTTCTCTAGACTTGTTAAACAATCATATATTGAAGGGACCATATGGGATTGAACCCTTACTTGTTCCAGTTCGCTAAACAAAGGAAGAGGGACTTACCGAAGGTGAGTCATATAGAGCATGTGTTACCCTCCTCGAGCTCATTAAATTAAAAAGAGGTACTCGTCTATCTATATGGGGGAAAAATTGAAAGAAGCAAGACAAGCAGTTTTTGAGAACACTACCAGTAGCTCTTACAGTCGCCCTTGAACACGACACTTTGTATTTGCATGCATTTTAATCCACTGAACCTCTACACTAAGACAATCCTTTGAGTTTCTTTTGCTCCTTTGGGTCACCTGACGAAAGTCACAACATCCACTGCTTCATCAATTTTTGGTCTATGTCAAGTTTCTATTGTTGTGCCTCAGCGTTCAAGGGAAGTATTTTCCTCGAGAGTCAGCCATAAAAAATATCGTTTTTCAATACCCGTGTCAGTCCATGTTCATTTGATCTACCAATTACATCTCTGTTTCATTTTTGTGTCGTTGATGGGGGATACATCAAGGCCCTCCTTCGATGAGTCTATTCATGTCGACTTCAACACATTATTCAGGAACTAGACTTAGAAACTAGTTAGTACCTTGGGACCTACATGCCTCAATGGCAGGCCTCCTCGTGTCCGACAGTGGGTTTACATCATTGACCCCTGATCGGGTGATTCCACGGATGTTCGACTTCATCTCATTCATTCACATTCGTTGGAATGTACTATAGTACCTTGGGAATCATTGACATCAATGGTGATCTCCCTCGCACTTGTTAACGATTTACCTCATTAACCGGTAATCAAGTGGTTTCTACCATGTTCGACATCAGGAAATCTATTCACATCATTAGATTTTCACTACATCAGGATTGGTAAGAAGACCCTGGGTTGATTTTTCACTCTTATATATACTTTCTCAGGTTGTGGAGTTATTTTGAACTATGACACATATATTGTTACATAGATCCACTTTGTATTGGTCGTGGCTATGTCTTGTCGTCTCATATATCCACTGTGTATTCTTCGTGGCTACGATCAGTTCAAGTCATAAGAGTATAGATCCACATTGTATATTCAATGGCTATACCTTTTATCAATATAATTATGGATCCGCAGTGTATTTTATGGTGGCCATACCTAAAAAGTTTTTATCATTCAAGCATAGGTATGCCTTCCTTGGGTTTGAAACATGTTATAATATTTGTTTGATGGTTGTGTGCATCTTTTTGCAACCTCTATGCATCCATACCCTTGCTCGAAACAGTCTACAAAGTACTTCAGTCATCATCATCTTCTGACTTCACACTTTGGGGGGCAATCTGTTACACATCAAAATCACTCATTGCAATGATGGCTAGTGTCGTCATTATAAATATCGCAAGTCTCGCATATTGGTCGTAAGTGTCACAAGTGTCACAAACATCACACTATTATATTGTCTATTTCGTCCCTCTAATGACATCGTAAAGACACTTAAGACACCTCAAAAGACTAGTCTTGAAGAAGAGAAATCAATTGACAAGGAGTACAAGCCTTTTGCCACTGAAAAATCCACTCAAAAGTCAAATTTGGAAGGGATCACTCCCCTACATATTGTCAGGGAGTGCTGGCACTCTGTACCCTCTTCTAGGGAGCGTTCCAATGCTCTATGTCCCTTTTTGAGGGAGCGCTGGCCTTTTTTGGGCGAAATTTTCTTTGTTGGAGGAAATCGGGGAAGAATCCCCTCAATATATGAAGGTGGTTGGATTTGAATCTGAGTTCCATGCATGATATTAAGGGAGATCCACAACTGAAGGAGAGGAATCCTCAACTTATCCCAAATATCTCTCAAGCGGTTAGGTCTCTCCAAGCCTATATAAGGAAGCTTCTTCATGGTGAAAGGATATATGGAGATTGAGAATTACACCAAATTTATGATCCCATAAGTGAGATTCCATTGAAGCATAATCAGTGTATATTACTTGAGAAAAGGGGTTGGACAAGGAGAGATGGAAGAATTTGTTTCACCTTCATCAGAGGATTGTAATTACTTTTCATTTGTTCTCATTAATACACATACATGCTTGGCCTATTTCTTTCAAGTTTATGTTTGTTTCACATGAACTTGTCTTCAGAAGATAGATCTGTATTTGAGCTAATCTCAGTAGAATAGGAAGTTTGTTGTATCTTTTTTTATTCTACAGGATCTATCGAGGATCTTGGGATTGAAGCTCAACTTGGACTTTGCGAGGACAAACTTCGTTAACAAGGTACATATTTTTTTTTCTTCGTCTTCGTATATTAGCTTAATTAGATCTAAAAGGATGTTAGTGACCAATGATAGCACCTTTTCTGTCTTGGTTTTATGGGTCTAGATACCAAGAGGGAATCTGCTTTTCCACAAGAGGATTCACCTATAACAATGAACCAACCCAATTGAGAAGATTAGCATATGCGATAGAGGCTCGAATTCAAAAAATATAGGAAGAAAAGGAAAAGGCTACAGAATCCTTGAAACA
This sequence comes from Picea sitchensis, assembly GCA_010110895.2. NCBI lineage: Eukaryota > Viridiplantae > Streptophyta > Pinopsida > Pinales > Pinaceae > Picea > Picea sitchensis. The sequence goes on from SNQJ01S0083183.1 coordinate 35,320, forward strand.
AGAGAAAGAGGAAGCCTTAGAACAATTATGCGTAGCACGGTACTATGTAACCACTTATGAAAATGAAAAAGAAGAGTTTCAGGCGATGATCCAGGAGGAAAAAGCGAAGCTACAGAGAGAAAAGGACCAACTTATTGCAAAATAGACTAGGGTGAAAGAAGCAGTGAATAAAGAAATTTTCTCTATGCCAGGCTTGGCATAGGAGGAATAGGAGTTAGTTGAGATTCAAGTGGTGAAGCTCGTTGAGGCCATCCAACAGCTTTAGGCAAGGACAACCGAATTGGAGATCCAAGCAGTGCCAAACACCTTGCAGGAGGTGTGTGATCAGAGGGAGGAAGCTGCTAAGAACGCAGTAGGAAGGATCAGAGCCCTCGCCTCAGAATGAAAACAACTAATTGATAGAAGCACACAGACTTATGAACACCTTGCAAAAGATACAGAGATAAGGAAACTAGAAGTGCAGTTACAGGAGGTGCAATAGCAGGCCTTCTCTGTGCAGATGCAAATGAAGCTGCTCACCGCAGTTTAAAGAATGAAGAGGTCCCAAGAATAGCGTGTGGTACAACAACATATTACTACCATACATGGAAGAGTAATGGAAGTCACACAGAATCTACAACCTGTGTAGGAGGAATCCTACAAGGTGTTTGAAGAAATTGAAGGACAAGTCTCGCAATTGGACCAAGTGCTTGTGATATCAGAACAACACCTGGAAGGGCCTGTTACAAAGAAAATGATCCAAGAGCTCGCTGAGCAGGAGGCTTAGGTGAAGCACCAAGTTGAGGCATCTCGAGTTAATATTGAGGCCTTCAAAGCAGCGTTGCCCAAACTTGAGTGAATCATGATGATTCACAGGTGAGTGTTGGGGGCTTGTTGGCCCTCGACCAAGTTTTGAGGAAACCTTAGTTACGTTTGGACCACTTTTGGACTTCAATAGGTTGGTCGAAGATGGAGCACCCATGTAGAGATGAGATTACAGATCTCACTTGTTTTACAGGCTATGTGGACCCAATAAGGGGTTCATTAGGGATTTTTTAATGGGTTATGGGATGTCGGCCCATGGGTTCTCCCATTTTTAGTCTTTTTTGTAAGGAATTGTAAAAGTATAAATAAGTGTAAGAATGTATTGTAGAAAAGAGGCAATGTAAGAGCGAAGTCTAAGTGGCTAAGTGCAAGTAGTTCTGAGCTTCTTTGTGAAACATAATGCGTATGTAAGGCTCTGTGCTCGATAGAGGAATTGGCTCTATGACTTGACCTAGTTTTGAGAAGGAGGATATGGTGCACAGTGCACATATCTCCTGTCCTTTGTGAATCTTAGCTCTATGGCTTAGTTCACAAGAGAAGATGAATGTAAGAGATTGAATAATAAAAAAGAAGATGAAGCAGTTGGTGGACGTAGCCCCACACTGGGGTGAACCACATATATTTTGTGTCTTTGGTGTGCTTTGTGATTTTTTGGTTGTGTTATGAATATTTTCAGTTCTTTTCTTATTATGTATGTTAGATAGATATATTGATGCTTAGTGCTTAGTTGTGTTAAGAATGAATGAATGTTAGACCTAACTCAGTGTTATGTGCTAACGATCGAAGTTCTTTATCTCTATTATTATTGCACCAATCTATCTTAGGGTTTGTTCTGCGATGTTAATAAAGCTAATGAATTAATGCATGTCATCTTGTAAGTGTTAATAGAGTACTCTATGAAGTGTTTCTATCACATATCTGTGTCCTAGCTTGATTACAGACACCTGAATCCTGTAACCCCCCTGCTTCTACCTCGGGTGAGACTTTGCCTGCTTCACAGGTGTTGTCGAAAGGGTATGTAGTTAGGGTTTTGTTGGTGAGCTATTGAAGTGTTGAACCCTGGGTCTACCCATTGTGCCAACAATGTCTACCAACCTATGTCGGCCATTTCTCATAACTCTTGACTTTGCATGTTGGCCATACCCTCAGCTTGTCTCAGAATCACATGAAGTTGTAGTCCTATTGTGCAACCTGGTCCTACTTTCCTCATTGGTAGATAACCTTGAACCCATTAGTCGACATTTCATCATTGGTCGTGGACTAGGTGGTTTCCCTTTTGTTCGACGATAAGGAATATATTCACACACTGGGATTCATGCAGTGTATTGAATGCAATTATCCTTATTGGTGGTTTCCTCTCCTTTGTCATCAATTTTCCTCAATGGCTGTTATTCAGAGGGTATTTTTCGTGTATCTCTTTCACTTGGCACATGTGAAAGATGCTCAGGGTTGTTGGTTCATGAACATGTTCTTCGTCCAATTTCCTCCAAATCATCAAGATCCTTCTTTGTACCTCATGCCAAATGATGAGAGATGCCTTAATTCTCTCCTTTCAGCAGGTCTCCTTCCATCGACTTTAGCTCATCTATTATGGAAATGAGACCTAGATTCCTATGAGTACCTAGAGGCTTTCTTTCATTAGTGGCAGGTTATATCGCCATCGACAGTTGGGAATACATCAATGTATCCTCATAGATGGATTATTCAAGTGTCCGACCCTGACTCCTTTATTCACACTTGTAAGAATGTACTCGGTACCTTGATACCTACTCTCATCATGGGTAGGTTGTCTCGTGTTTGTTAACGATATACCTCAATGACCGATAATCAAACAAATTCTCATTGTGTTTGACCTCAACTCCTTTATTAACATGATGTAGACTTGCACCTTTGGAGGATTGTGTAGAATACAGACATCAGTTTGTAGCCACTATTTTCCTGAGTTGTTACCACCTTTTCATTGGACCAGTACCTGTGTGACTTCAATGATCATGGGAGATCATATTTTACTCCATTGTATACGTACATCTTCAGATTGATTTTGAGACTATTGTTACTGGGCCTTGTTCGTGACCATGACATCCTTTGGCATGTAAACACATTTGTATTTTCCTATCCATGGCCTATTTGAAAAACAAGATCGCAGAGAAATAAAATAAATCAAATGTAGAAATAAAACACATAAGATACACAATACAATAAAGACAGATATACGTGGTTTACCCAGAGTGGGCTATGTCCACCAGATAAATTTCCAATTCCTTCCTTCATTATTATCCAGCAAATGAAGGGATACAACCTACAATAAATCCATTGTAACTTCCTCTTCTTTCTCTCACAGTATCCTCTTTCAGAATACAATATTCGCTATGATACAGAGCCACAATATATTTTCCTCATAAAAGAGGGTTTCCTTCTAGGGAAAAAAACCCTAACATAACTTCTACCGTTAGATCTATGACCTTATAATGAATGGTCTATATTTACAATGAAATTACAATATACATTTACAAGGCAATTTTTCCTTCGGGGGCCCGCTTTCTCCCAGACCCCCCAACCGGGGGGATAGCCCCCCAGATCCCATAGGGCCCTGTACTCCCCCACGTGGATGAGTGTAAATTCTTCTAGGGTGTAAATTCATCATGGGGTACAAACACGACTGAAAATAAAGACCTATGAATTAGGAAGATAATCAGGCTCCACAACCAACATGGCCATGGACAGTTGTTTGGTATATTTTCACATGGATCTGCAGTGTAATTCAAATTGGCAGCCATGTATGAAAAGTTAGTACAGATTGTTATGAGAAACTAGTCTTTCCAGTTAGTACAGATTGTTATGTATGCAAATACTCCTCTGACCTCACACATTAGGGGGAATCTGTTATAGCAAGATTTTCCTCATCCCATGCAATCTTGCACAAAAGGACTTTTTCCATCTCCCTATGTAGACTTGAAGTCCCTTTTTGCAAATCCCGAAGATAAAAATATACTTTTTCCACATATATGTGCCCTGCCTACTATACAACATGTGTATATGCAAGTTCCACCACTACAACCCGTCTACATCAGGAAATGTGCCAAAAATTGAAAAATGGTGTCGGGTTTCCATGTCACATCATGAGACCAATGATCCTTGGCCTTCCATATACTGGAATTGTTCCTACTCGGCCCTTCAGTTCCATTTGAAGGCTATAAATAGGCCAAATACGAGCTATGGAAAAGAAGAGAAAGAATTCAACTTTGAGAGAAAAGTTACTCTGGATAAATTATTCACTTCACATTGAATCTGCATCCCTTTTTCCTTTAAGTTTGAACACATTGTTCAGCCCCCAAGATCTTCCCTTACTTATTGAGAACTTCATTGTCTCTCTTACATGAGCTTGCCTTTGGTGGATGATTGAAGTGGTGGAGGCCTAGTCGGAAGGAACTTAGTTTCTCGTTTCCTAACCGTGGTGACACAAAAGTCTGTAACTCATTCACTTATGCTTATTAAATCTTAATAGAAATACTCTTTTCTCATCCAATTAATATCTTGCAAATATTTGAATTATTATTCCATGGGAATATTTTTTATGAATGTTGATGTATTATGCTATTGAATGTGCTAGCATCATATAATATCACCATATGCTTGTGTTTTTGGTTGTTGAGGATTATTTGCAGGTATACTTCTTTGAGTCAAGTGCTCAATGATGGAGTTAATCAAACGTCTGGACGAGGTAGGCCTCTTATCTTGTCTTGCTAGCATATTTTCTTATATAGCATACTTGATATTAGAGTTGATTTCTGCAGTTATTTTCGTCTGTTGTGGTTTATCCCTAGCCATAGAGATATTTTCCTCGTAACAATTATATCAATGTAGCATTATCATCCAATAGTTGCAGAGTAAATAAACAATGAACAAATGAGAAATCATGCACATACATAGTACACCAATGTTTTTACATGGAAACCCAAAGTGGGAGAAAACCGCATAACGTTTTTTCTTATATGTTTTTAAGAATGACATTCATTGGAAGCATCAACTTCCTTTGTTTTCTAGCTGCAACTAGAAGGAGGCTCCAACCCCCTAGTTTATCAGGATACAACCTAATGGAAGCTCCAACTCCCCAATTCTCTAGCTACAACTAGAAGGAGGCTACAACCCCCTATGTTCTCCTGCTACAATCAGAAGGTGGCTACAACCATATGTCCTTTCCCATTCCAACTTCCCTGAAATACAACTAGAATGATGTAACCACTGTCACACTATCACTGTGAGATATATTGTTGTAAACCTGTACCAATCAACCTACACCAAACAAACTGTAACAACCTGTACCAATAACCTGTGCCAACAGGTACCATACATCAACCTGTACCATAAACACATGCATTAACCATGCACCAAACCTGTACAAATAACATGTCACAATAACCTGTCCAAACAACCTATCACAACAACCTGTCTCATCGATCTTATCAACCAAATCATATCCACTCACCAAGATCAATCACCAAGAAAACTCTCAACCATATGCACAATATCACCAATACGTGCATCAACCAAGCATAACACAACAACTCATAATCATCACCAAGATCAATATGTGCTTCTAATAATATACCAAGACAAGTATGCTAGATCATCCATAAACCATGTGTCAACAATAATACTAACAAGTGCTTCCAACCATGTACCAAGTATGTACCAATCATGCATCAACTAATCATCAGCTATGACTCATCAATATGTATCAACATCATCAACTATACACCTCATGTATGTGCCAACTCATAAACTACTTATCTCAACCATGTACCCAACATGTACCTCAACCAAAATCCCTCGTCAATTTCATCATCCAACTCTTATTTGTAACTCTGTAATAGACCTGGTGTATATGATCACATACCTGCAAACCTTCCTTAACTTTAACAACAAGAGACTAGCATTTTCATCAAACTTTTCTTTAGTCTCACGTGACTAGTTTTGGATTAGTCAACAACCCTAACTTGAAATAATCATAACCGTGTACCTGTAATGAATAAAGATATGAAAATAGTACTTAATGTTCTTTAGTTTCTTTTATGCAATTATCCGTTAACTTTTTTATTTAAATAATTTCTTTTGTATCCACTTTGACTTATATACACTGATCACTTCACTTTATTATTTAAATAATTTCCTCTTTGCAACCACTTTGACTACTTTGACCTTTTCGGGCTTCTATATGATTCATGAGGGTTCTCCAACTTCACATGGCCATAACTCTCAAACCGTGAGGAGTTATGTGACTTTCCACATACCACCGGAAATTGCATGACATGTACTATCCATCTAGAATAGTCTTATGTTCAAATATATTAAAACTCATACCATTATACATCAAACAAGCTTGGGTCCATTACCCAAACCTTTGTGCTACCGTAATTCGCTACTAGACTTTCTTCAAGGGTTGACATCAATGAAAACCAACCAAAATAATAAAAAATCTCCCCCTTTGGAATTTATGGCAACACTCTGATGCAATAGTTAAGTCATATCACTCATGCTCCCCCTGTGACCATTTCTCCCCTTGGAACCATTCCTCTGTGCTCTCTCTCCAAGAATTTATATCCTGCATCGAATAAATCTCTCCCCCTTTGTCATCAATGGAAAATGTATCTTTCCATCTGGGCCTAATCCCCCTAACCAAACTTTCCTTGGGGATACTCCCCTTAACTGAACTCTTCCTAAAACTGATATCCCAACCCGAACTGTCCTCTTTATGGTGCTTCCTCATGTAAATCTAAGACATATAAGATAAGAATTCAAAAGCATTCATTTTGGAGTAGAAATTACTCTGAGTCTTTGGCGAAGATACTCAAAGACTACCCTTGGAAGCGGTTTTGTAAATATGTCTTCCACTTGTTCTTTTGTGCCCACATATTCAACTCTGATGTTCTTCTCTGCAACCTGTTCCCATAGAAAGTGATACTTTATTGGAATGTGCTTCATCTTGGAGTGCATCATCGGGTTCTTTGAGATATTGATGGCGCTTGTATTATCACAATGGATTGGAATGGGATCATCATACTCAACCTGTATATCTGTTAATTTTTTTTTCATCCATGGAACTTGTGTATAACATCATGTTGTTGCAATATACTCTGATTTGACTATAGATAAAGATACTGATGATTGTTTCTTGCTTAGCCAAGATACAAAACACTCACCCAAGTAGAATGTTTCTCCATTGGTGCTTCGTTGATCATCAATGCAACCTGCCCAATCTGCATCTGTGTAGGAAATAAGTGATAGATCCTTTCCTTTTGGATACCATAATCCAAACTCTTTTCTTCCTTTGAGATATCTGAAAATCCTCTTCACTGCTAAGACATGTGATTCATTTGGTGCTGCTTGAAATCGTGCCACCTTTCCAACTGTCTGCATTACATCTGGTCTGGATTCTATAACATATAGTAAGATACCAATCATTGACCTGTATTTCCTCTGGTCTATACACTTTGAATCATCATCTTTTCTCAACTTGAAACTGGGTTGCATAGGAGTGGTAACTGGTTTGCAATATTCCATTTTGAACCTCTTTAGCATTTCTCTGATATACTTAGATTGAGAAATAAAAATTCCTCGGTTTCTTTGACATATCTGAAGACCGATAAAGAAGGATAGTTCTCCGAGTAATGACATTTCAAATTCATTCTGCATATCCTTTGCAAATTTCTTGCTTGACCTGTCATCAGTACTTCCAAAAATAATATGATCCAGATTTTATGAGCAGAATGAAATGACTACAGATTATTAATAGGTGCTTAACACAAAATAATAGAGATACAGTAAAATTGTTTTTTTATTCAATAAGGAAATAAGTTGAAACTGTAAAATGCAGCGGAAACAAGCTTGTTGGAATGGTGGGGGCTTATCTCTGAGAAGAGATGTGACAGTTGCGCTCATTCGCAAGAAGATGATTACAATGAGGCTCTAAAGGATTTTTTTTACAATAAACAAGAATGAAAAAAAGACATCCAAAAACCTAACCCTAGGATATGAAGCACCAAAAGTCATGTGGGCCCTGTTTGGTTAAGTTAGTACATCAACTTCCAGGGGTCGTAACTTTTGCATACGATCTCCATTTTAGGCATATGATAGCTCATTGGAAATGTATCATCAAGGAGATTAATTTTGGGGGGGAAATCATGCCTTTAGTTATCGTTGAGAAGCTATATCCCAAAAAACCTTCATTTAGGCCCTCAAAATGGCCTCGAAAATTAAAACTGCTAAAAATAGTAAATTGCCAAAATTGTCAGAAAGTTGTTTTGAGCCAGTTGGAAAAGGTGGGTGGCCACCGATATCCACTAGATTAATCCTCCCTTAGGAAGAAATGGTCTCCATTGCATTGAGTTCCCCCATCAGATGAGGAAATTTCTGTTGAATTTGACCCCAGGTGAGACACTTGCCTTGGTGCAGGAGTTGCCCTGCTTTGACGACTCGATAAAGCTAGATCCTTTGTTGTCGAGTACCCTTGATATGTGTGTCCACAATATGATTTCTAGATTCATGTTGTATGTAGTTGGAGTTGAGATCTGTTGTTTTCATCTGCTCTGCTACGTCTAAGGTGTCCAATAATGGTGGGAAATAAGGGTGAAGGAGATCCACGTTGAACACTTGGTGCAGGCCAAGGAAAGGAGGAATGTTGAGCTCAAAATAATTATCTCCCACGGCCTTGGTGATGGTGTACGGCCCATAACGGAGTGGGTGAATATTCTGATGGGGCCCTGTAAGGAGTTCTTTCTGCAAGTGCAACCAAACTTTGTCGCCCACCTGAAACTTATGTGGCACCTGATATTGATCATGGCGCTGCTTGTATTTGTCATTGGACTTCTGTAGGACATCCTTAACTTGTTGGAAGATGTGTTGGATCCACTCAATGAACCAGGTTGCTTTGTTAGCTTCAGTTGGAGTAGGAGATGAGTCAGTCGAGGTGACTGCAAGGGGAAGCTCAATATCTATGGGACCCAATGGTTGGAATCCCAGCCCCACCTGAAAGGGGTTATGGTCGGTTGAACTATGACAGGCTCGGTTGTAGCTATGTTGGATATAGGGAAGGCTCTCATCCCATGTGAGAGGGTGCTTTGAACTATACATGCGAATGATATTCACAATCATTCGATTGACAACCTCAGTTTGGCCATCTATCTGGGGGTGGAAGCCCGTGGATTTGGTGAGCTTGGTGTCCAGCAGTGACCAGAGGCTGGACCAGAATGTGTTGAGAAATCGACTGTCCTGATCTGAGACAATGGTTTGTGGGATTCCAAAATGTACCCAGACTCGTTCAAAGTAGATCTTGGTAGTGGCCTCTGCTATGATGTTCTTTTTGCAGGAAACCAGAATCACCATCTTAGAAAAGAAATCAATAACCACAAAAACCCAGTCATTTCCCTTCTTGGTGGACGGGAGGCACGACATGTAGTCCATTGAGATGGATTCCCATGGCCTGTCAGGAGTAGGAAGAGGGGTGTATAGGCCTTGTTTCTTAGTGGTCGGTTTGGTAATAGCGTAGGTAGTGCATGACTTGATATACTTGCTGACCTCATGTCGAAGTTTCGGCCAGTAGAAATGTTTTTGTAGCATTGCACTGTCTTTTCGACGCTGAAGTGTCCTTCCACCCAACTATAGTGGGATTCCCAGATCAGCTTCGCTCACTCGCTTGATGGGACACATATATGGCCTAGACGACACAACAACCCATCTTGAATATGGAAATTATCGAAAACTGTGTTTGCACCCAACATTTCGTAGGTGGTGGAGAAGTCTGGGTTTGTCTCATAAAGTCGGGGTCATCCAAAGGTCTCATGGTCATAGGAGTCTAGCATCGTGGTGAGTGTCGTGACTAGTGGTCTGGTGAGGCAATCAGTGACGTGATTGATGCTTCTTGTTTTATACTTGATGTTGAGGTGGAATTGTTGCAAGTATGTGGACCACTTTTGATGGCGATCAGTCTGCAATTTTCCTTGTGTTTGCATGAACTGCAATGGCTTATGATCAGTTTGGATGACTGTCTCCTTCCCAAGAATGTAATGTCTCCACTTGCGGTAGGCTTGCACAATGGATTACATTTCTCTTTAGTAAGTAGGGTACTTACAGACAACATCTCATAGTGTCTCACTATGATAGGACACAGGGTGGTCATGTTGAGTGAGAACGATGCCCACCACATAGTCTGAAGCATCTATCTCGATCTCAAAAGGTTGTTGAAGTTCTGGTAGTGAAATTACTGGGGATGAGCACAAGCACTTCTTCAAATTGTCGAACGCTTGTTTTTGGGACCTTCCCCACACAAATTTCGCCTTGCCACCACCCCTGGTTATTTGGATAAGGGCCCATGCAATATGGGAGAATCCCAACATGAACCTGCGATAGAAATTGGCAAGGCCTAAGAAGCTCTAAAGCTCAGTGAGTGTGGTTGGGGCTAGCCAGTCATAGATTACTTAGATCTTGGCTGGATCCACATGTACGCCATGCTAATCAATTATGTAGCCCAGGTAATGGACCTTGTCCATGCCTAAGGAGAATTTTTATAAGTTGGCATATAGCTTATGCTACCGCAGGGTGTGCAGAACCTGTTGAATATGCTGCAAGTGTTCGGCCCAAGTCTTGTTGTAAATGAGAATGTCATCCAGATACACCACTACAAAAGTATTGGTGAATGGTCGCGGGATATCTTTCATCATCCTCATGAAAGTGGCTGGATCATTTGTCAAACCAAAGGGCATGACCAACCATTCAAAAATGCCTTCCTTTGACTTGAAGGCGGTTTTCCATACATCTATATGTTCTACCAGGACCTGGTGGTAGCTAGACTTCAGATCAATCTTATGGAAGTATTTATCCCCCATGAGTTGATCAAGGAGGTCATCGATTTAGGGAATTGGGTACCGGTTTCTGACTGTGATTTTATTCAGAGCCCAGTAATCAATGCAGAGTCACCAAGTTCCATCTTTCTTATGTACCATCATGATTGGGATCCTACAAGCTGATGAGTTGGGATGGATGTGACCCTTTTGGAGCAGTTCTTGGATCTGCCGCTTGATCTCCTCATTCTCTGACAGAGAGCGGTGATAGACTGGCCCATTGGGAAGCGGTGCGTCAGGGATCATATCGATGGGGTGCTTGACCTGGCAGTGCAGAGGTACCCTGGTAGGTGAGGAGAAGATATCTAAGTATTATTCAATGACCTTATCTACTTGCTTATGATGTGTGGAGAGGTCGGTCGCAGAGACCCTGGATGTGGTTGTGATCTTTCGCTTATTCTGAGAGCGAATCACAAAGAAGACAAACTTCCCCGTCTGAGAGATGACCTTCCTGCATTACTTAGCAGAGATCAAGGAAATAACACTAGGTGGGAATGCCTCGGGTATCTTGTACAATTTCTTGTTCAAAGTAATAATAACACTACAAGGCCTAGACTCATATACAACATGACATTTCCATAAATAAGGTTGGCCCAAAAGAAAATCACAAACTTTGAGAGGACCAACATCACACAATACCTCATTTTTGAAGGGCTTGATGTCGTATGACATTTGAAACTGTTGGTTGATGCGGAGATCGCTTCCTTGGCGGAGCCATCCAATGGTGTAGGGTTATGGGTGCAGTGTTGTTGGCAGGGCCAACCGCCTGATGACCTCTATTGATATGAGGTTCTTCTGGCTACTTCTATCCACGATGAAGTGTAGCGGGGTGACTTTTACTCACATCTATGAATGGAAGAGGCGTTCTCCTTCTTCTGGCTCGTCTAGTTCACCAGGATGGAGCTTGGTGGTAGCAATGGTGGCACTAGGTTCCACGTCAATGATATCTCTTCCCCTTTTTGGTTCTGGATCAGAGTCTGAACTCACATATGATTAATAGGCTTTCACTTTAGCCACCAGGGACTTCTTTGAGCAACAATTAGTAGTGTTATGCCAAGGGCTCTTATGGAAGTCGCACCACTTCCTGGTATATTTCTTTGTCTTTCTGATGTCCTTCTTTGCTTGTGGCTTGGACTGGTTTTCTTGATACTGTCCATATTTTCTCAGTCCTTTTTTTTGTAGGTTGGAGTCGCCCTTTCCTGGCTTTTGTTGTGAGGAGTTCCCAAGCCCAAATTTCCACGTCTTTTGTTTGAGGTTCTACTCGATTTTGACTGCATATCGGTAGGCCGCACCCAAGGATGAGATGTCAAAAAATTCCATTTCGGTCTAGATGTATCTATACAGAGCACCACGATACTTGAGCACTAGATGTCGCTCTGAATCTTTGATACCCAGCTTCGTGCAAAAGGTATGAAAGATATTCGTGAAATCTGGCACTCCTTGGTCTCTTTCTTGCCGCAGTGTGGTACATTTGGTATACAAGTCGTCATAACTCCCGATAGGCTAGTATTGTTCCTTAATAGCATCTCTGAAATAATTCTAGGTGGTTGTGACTATAAATAATGAGGTTTCCTCTGTTTCCTTTTTCTCACAGAAAGTTTCCCACCAATCTTTGACATGGGTAACGACTTTGAGGAGCGCAAAAGTAATATTTTCTCTACTCGAAAAGTTATGGACAGAAAAATACCCTTCTAGTAGATTCAATCACTTGTCTACAACATCTGCGTCTATCTGATCTTCAAATATGCGAATATCAAAATTTATTATTACCTTGAAGGGGGTGGCTCCTCCGCTTGAAGAAGATGAGTCTCTTGTTGGTAGCCACCAAAGGATTTGCATGAAACTATCCATCATCTCGTTCCTTTGTTGCATGAGGGATTCCTCAATCAATAGTTTGAAAGGATATCATGTCCCATCATATTTATTTTCTCCTGCCATGAGAGGTTGCTTGGGTGTGTGAGAGATTTTGTTCTCAAGAGAAACAAGCTCAAAACCCAACTCTTTGTACTCCAACTTCGTTGGGTACATGCATTAAGACGACAAGGAGTGGACCGCTCTGTATTTTATGATCAGAACGAAAAGACTACAGATTATTAATAGGTGATTAACACAAAATAACAGAGATACAGTAAAACTGGTTTTCTATTCAATAAGGAAATAAGCTGAAACTGTAAAATGTAGCGGAAACAAGCTTGCTGGAATGGTGGTGGTTTATCTCTGAGAAGATATGTGACGGTTGTGCTTAGTCACAAGAAGATGATTAAAATGAGGCTATGAAGGCCTTTTTTTACAATAAACAAGAATTCCAAAAACCCTAGACATCCAAAAACCTAACCCTAGGAGATAAAGTGCCAAAAGTCATGTGGGCCCCGTTTGGGTAAGTTAGTACATCAACTTCCTGGGGTCGTAACTTTTTCATATGATCTATGTTTTAGGCGTATGATAGCCCGTTGGAAAGGTATCATCAAGGAGATTAATTTTGGGGGCTCAATCATGCCTTCACATATCATTCATAAGATCAATCCTGAAAAACCTTCATTTAGGCCCTCAAAATGGCCCCAAAAGTTAAAACTGCTAAAAATAGTAAATTGCCAAAATTGTCAGAAAATTGTTTTGAGACAGTTGAAAAAGGTGGGTGGCCACCGATATCCACCTAGATCATAATATCATCAATTTAAACTTCAATTAACAAAATACATGTAGGAATTATAAGTAGCAGATGAGCTTCAGTGCCGACTTCCTGTCGTCTGTTGCATGCCACCGCAACGGGAAAGTGGAAGAAGTGATACTAACATGGAAACAACCAACAATGTTAATCTAAGCACACATCCATTTGGAAGGTACTATGAATCAACAAATATTAATAGTGGAGGCCTTCGTCGAACCCTTTTATTTCTAGAAAGTAACTTCCCAAAGTAACTGAACCAGATTTATAGCAAAGAACTTCATATATCATAACCATTCTCTCTGATACCAACTGTAGGAATTAAGAACAACATAGAAACAAATAATAACACACATAAATCATCATATGAACAAATATATATATATATATATAAACCTCACATATTCATTAATGTACAAAATAATGATACATCTCTCTTACATTCAATACATTTGTGAGGCCTCATAATATAACATTGAGGTTCTCATAACAACATGTCCAATATAGCATACCAATCTCCTCAACTATCTCCACAATATATCCAAGAATATATCCATCCCTAACTTCACTCATTGTCCCCATATTTGATCATACGTAGACTTCTAGAATAAGTCTACTTACATTGATAATAATTTCATCATATAATTATCACAAGTATGAATTATTCCTTCATAGGTTCAAAACTAAAGGAATAGGTTCAAAACTTTTGAATAAAATGGGTTGCGATGGAAAAGGTTTGGGCAATAATTCTCAAGGTATCCAGAAGCCCATACAATTATATGTAAGACCAAGAAATGAATGCCTTGGTTATGAAGGAAACACAAGAAATGGCGATATCAAATTTGTGAAAGTTGAATCATCGACAACAAATTAATCATTTACAAGTAGTAGCAGAAGCAATGAATCTGGTGCAACAACCACAACATCCAACCAAGTAAAAAAGCATGAGAAGAAGAAATAATCTTGCATTCAGTGTGAAAGAACATGACATGTCAAAGAAAAATGTTGGAATTTATATCCATGCAATATTTGTGGTCTTAAAAATCATGATCATCAAAAGTGTTGGAACAAAGAAATTTCAAAGTCTCATATACAAGTATAATGTGGATGGATAGATGTTCCTGAATGGAAAAATGTTATGTTCATGTTGAAAGGATTTTACAGGTTGAAGTGCTCAAATGTAATAAAATATCTCCCGTATAAAGTTCATGAGTTAGTTGGTCCCCCAAAGGTCAGTTGTCATTAAAGTCAATTGTACATGTTTAAGAAAGAGTTGTCAGTTTATTTAGTCATTGATTCGAGTCATTTTATTGGTTCGTGGTAACCCAAAAACCATTTTGTAATGTCATATGTAAGTTTGTGGTCAGCTGAAACCACTTGATGTAAGGTTTGCGACAATGCGAAACCAATTTGAGTTTGTAATGGTTACAGCTAAGCCGAGAAAACCCAGGATATGATGTATTGGTTGAGGGTAAGCCGTAGAAAATTCATAGGAAGGTCAAGGGTAAGCTAGAAATCCTTGATATGAAGATGATGCAGTTCAAATGATTGACTCAGATATATCTCAGGAAGACAACTTCAAATGAAGAAAGAAATGCAGATGAAGAAGAATGAAGATGATGCAAAGAGGATGCATAAGACTAAAGGTAATGCATAATACAAAAAACACAAATGAAGACAACTCAGATATCCGGTTTGAATCACAGGTATTCATTAAGGGGGAGTATGAAGGAATAATTCATACTTGTGATAATTATATGATGAAATTATTATCAATGTAAGTAGACTTATTCTAGAAGTCTATGTATGATCAAAGATGAGGACAACGAGTGAAGTTAGGGATGGAGATATTGTGGAGATAGTTGAGGAGATTGTTATGCTATATTGGAAATATCGTTATGAGAACCTCAATGCTATAATATGAGGCCTCATGAATGTATTGAATGTAAGAGAGATGTATCATTATTTTGTACATTAATGAATATGTGAGGTTTGTATATATATTTTTGTTCATATGATGATTTCTATGTGTTATTATTTGTTGCTATGTTGTTCTTAATTCCTACAATACCATCTTGAGTTACCTTGATGTAGAGGTTGTTGTCTGCAATTCATTTTCTAAACCCTTCCTATTGTAGATATTTATCCAGTCTAGAGTACCATGCTCTAGGATCTTGTTTTAGACTATACAAGGCCTTCTTCAATTTGCACACATAATCTGCATTCTCTGACAATTGAAATCCTTTTCATTGTTCAATGTAGACTTCTTCTTCAATTTCCCCATTCATAAAGGTTGATTTCATGTCCATATGATACACTTTAATATTCTTGGATCATGCATAAGATAAGAGAAATTGGATTGCTTCCATTATGGAAACTGGGGAAAATGTCTCTTCAAATTCAATTCCTTCAACCTGTGTATATCCTTTACATACCAATCTAGATTTTTTCCTTGTAACATGTCCATGTTCATTCAATTTATTTATGAAAATCCACTTTGTGCCAATCACATTCTTATTCCTTGGTCTTGGAACCAAATCCCAAGTGTCATTCTTCTCTATTTGATTCAATTCTTCATTCATGGCCTTATTCCAAAATTCATCCTTGCTAGCCTCTTCAAAACTATTTGGTTCAATTGTAGATAAGAGTGCTAGGTGCATTTGTTCTGGTGAACGAATTCCTCTTCTAGTCTCAACTCTTGCATCCTTGTTTCTAATAATCTGATATGAAGGATGATTATTTTGTACTCATTTGCTAGGTGTCTTTGGAGGCACTTGCTGAAATTTCTCTTCTACTTCTGTCTGATCTTCTTCATCTTCCTCTTATACTTCTTCTTCATATTTGTCTTCTTCTTCGTAAAGTTGTTCCACTGACTCATTTTCTTCTTCCTTTGATTCTCGTCCACCTATTTCATCAATTGTTACATTGATGATTTCCACAACTTTGTTCAATCTCATATTGTAACACTTGTATGCTTTCCTTGTACTTGAGTAACCAACAAGTAATCCTTTGTCCACATGAGAATCAAACTTTCCCATTTTTCCATCTTCTCTTTTGATGTAGCATTTGCTTCCAAATACTCTGAAGTGTTTCACATTTGCTGATCTTCCTTTCCATAGCTCGTAGGGATTTTTCTCATTGTTGTTTCTAAGAATTACTCTGTTTTGAATGTGAAATGATGTATGCACTTCATGTGTCCAAAAAATATCTGTCAATTTGGAATCCATGCTCTCATCCACTATCATATATCTTTCCAAACCTGATAAGTGTTCTTACGAATCCATCTCTGTCCATATTGTCCAAGAATATGCTACACAACTATCCATAATTTTGACTCATATGTCATTGTACTATCATGAAGTACTACTAAAATTGATTGATCTATCATATTGTACTTCTGCTAATTGAATGTATTGAATCTGTTTACTCAAACTTTGCAAGATGCTCATATGATGGTTCTATGGTATGTCTCAGATACCACATAGACTCCCCCTGTCTATTATTCATATCATCTGGGAGTCTCTAATCCGGATGGCTTAGAACAATTCCTGCTCTGATGTGTATTCATCATCATCTTCATTGGTAGATTCATCATATCTCTGAGCTCTAAATTCTTTCCTTTTGTCTACAAATTCATCTTTCACTACAATACCTGAAAGTACAATGTCTTGAAATTGTTCCTTATTTATCTGTTCTTATTTTCTTTCAGTTATTTTCCAAACCTTTCTATATCTCACATATTTCCTTTTCTCTCTAGAATTTTCTTCATCTCGTTTTATTTACAATCTTGCGATCTCTGGGACCTGGTCTTTGTTCACCTGTTCTTTGTGTTTTCTTATCCATAATTTTTTATATCTAATATCAGTTTTCTCTTTCATGGAAGTATCAATCATGCTTCTACAATCACTAGCTATGTGTCCATAGTAATGACATTTGTAACATTCAATGTCATGTGGGGCCACATATGCATTTCTTGCTTGAACATTTCTTTTATAATCCATGCAATCTACAACCTTATGTCCAAAATTAGTACAATAAAAACAATGACCATAAA
>SNQJ01S0083184.1:0-18400 GCA_010110895.2 Picea sitchensis
GTATTAATTATTATGAATTTATGTTTATTTATGTTCATTACAAAAATTATTAATCAAACCCAATAAGTAACTCACAAATATTTTTGATGTGGAGTGACACTTATTACAAAGTAGAGACAATTAATTGAGAATGTTAGAAAATGATCTAGACAAGAATAGGGTGGACATAACATCCCCTCTATAGGAAGTATATGCACTATAGAACAAAATGGGAGTTAGCTTGTTCATGGACGATGAAGGCAATGATCATCTACATGCAAAAAACATGTTCAATTAATCAATTGATGAGGCAAAAAACTTTCAGTCTATTGTTGCAGGGATACGAAAAATCATTAGATTCTGATAATTTTAAATACACATAACATCTACTTGATCTTCAAAATAAAATGATCGCTTGATTTCTTTGCAAATTACATGTCAAGAACTTATCTAACCAAATCCACTTTAATGATAAATGACTTGCAAATAATTGAACTTGAAATGAACATCAATAATATAATCACATACATAAGTTGGAAAAAGTGAAGTTCACCCAATTTGGGATACCTCTCTAGGTCCACTTCCAATAGAGACTTGATTATTAATGCTCAAATGCTTGTGTTTTACAATGACCTTTATACATGTTTCTCAAATGCAGAAACAGAGTGCATCGTTGGATTCCTGGCACAAAATACTGCAAAATTGATATAAAATTCTCGAAATTCCGTCAAGGTACCATTTTGCATGCTTTACAGTGTAGCCTCACAACTTTGGTTCCCTCAAGAATGAGTTACGAGACCAACTCTGCATTAAATGTGTGTGTCCATTGCATTGGGTTGCACACCATTTAATAGGGTGTGCCCCTCAACCAAATTCCGAAAAATCATGGCAAGCATCTGAATATAACTTGGTTGGTTTCATAAACAAATCCGCATCATAAGTGAATTGGTTAAAACTTGGTATTATATATAGTAGTTCGGGGGTTCGAGCCCCACCGAACATACTATATAATCATTTTTTTGTTACAACTAACGGATATATGGCATATGGTTTGAAACTATATATGCTATAATTAACATATAATGTTACCAACCTACACACTAATATAGCTACGGTTATATGTATTGCAACGAACCAAGGGCTAAGGGCCTAGGGGTTGGGCCCTCGACCCTTTAGCCACCCAGGTGAACTTTAGTGTAAATTTAAATATATTGATTTCCTTATATCTATTAAGACTCATGGTGTGGCACGTTAGTAAGGCACTTGTGTGAGGTTATGGAGGTTGTGGGTTCGACCCCCGTCGACTACATACAAAATTTTATGACACATTAGCCATTATAGGCCAATGCGAGGTTGCCACGTGACAATCTTTCATTGGCCATCCCTTCCCATGTGTCGTAAAATGACTCATCCACTTGGATGTACAATCTACCAAATCAGTTGCCAACTAATACTCCATGCCACCTTTTGTACAACCATATTCCAGTGTCACCCTTGCAATGGTGACACGTGTCACCTCCCTTTGACTTTTGACTTTTTCCTCGTGTACTTGAACTTTGACTGTTTATAACTTTCGCATACGAACTTTGTTTGAGGTGAAATTTGCCCCGTTGGAAAGTTATCCCCGAGATCTACACAATGATGGAAGTTTCGAGACAATTTGAAGCATTTGAAGTTTGAGAATTTCTAAACCATTCTGGACCTATGTGGATGTTTCAGATCTCCCTGGACATCTGTGAGCATTCTTGGATCCTCATAGATCATTCCTCCCCATTGGAAGACTTTTGGACCATTAAAAGTGTCGATTACTCAACAACTAAGTGAGGGTATATTTCCCTCACCCTTTCGATCTCCATCCATTTGGATTTACTTGGTTTTACCCCTTTTAGACCAACTCGAAGATATGCCACATCACCTCGTTGTGAAGTCATGGTCCTTCTGTCAAGAATGAAATCTTCCTGTAGCGCATCCAAATAATCTCGAGAAAAATCATCAACTACTGGAACTTGAATAATTTCATCTTCATCCATAATCAATAGGAGCCTCATAAAGCTTCAAATTCTCAACATTTACCACTGAATACATTTTCATATAGGTTGGTAGATCTGAACGAAAGACATTAGTACCAATCTTCTTTAAGATATTGAACGAACCATATAGGATTGGACTTATCTTTTCACCTTCACCTTTAATTCTATATTTGTTGATATGTAACCATACTTGATCACAGACTTCAAACTGATGATCAACCCGATGTTTGGCATGCATGGCCTTATACTTGGCTTAGGTCTTCTCCAATTGTTCATGTACTGCTTGATGTACCTATTGAATCTTTTGAATGAAACTTTTAGATTTATCTGTATCATCCTTTCCATCTTCTTTACCTGCTTCTCCGAAGGAAAATTCCATAGATGATTTAGGAAAGTACCCCAAAGATACTTCAAAAGGAGTTTTCTGAGTAGACGAATGCATGGCATGATTATATGCATGTTGGATATAAGGTAATTTTTCATCCCATAATTTAGGATACTTGTTGCAGTATCCTCGAAGTAGATGTACCATTTTTCTATTCACCACCTATGTCTGTCCATCTGTCTGCATATGAAAAGTCGTTATCTTCTTCAATTTAATTTCCATTATCTACCATAAATGAGACCAAAACTTTCCCAAAAAGAGAGAATCTTGATCTGATATGATAGATGTAGGAAGTCCAAAATGAACCCATACATTAGTGAAGCACATATGTGTTCTTTGTTTAGTTGTGACCTATTTCTTGCATGGCATTAGAATACACATCTTGTTGAATTTATCCACCACGACATATAGATAATCATGACTTGTCCTGGACATCGGAAAACCCCCTAAAAAGTCCATTGAGATACTTTCCCATGCTTGTGAAGGTACTGGAAGTGGTGTATATAATCCTAGTTTTCTATTTCTAGGCTTACTTGTGGCGCACATGACACACCCTTTTATATACTTGGAAATTTTTTTGTTCATTCGAGGCCAATAACAATACCTTTGTAATTGTGCAAATGTCTTACCAACCCCAAAATGACCAGAGATGAGAGATGTATGAGCTTCCCTGATTACATTCACTCTTTCATCTCTTGGTATACATAGTTTTCCAAGATGATATAACAAATTTTCATGCATATAATAATCTGACTGTTGACTGTCGTGAGTTAATGCATCATATACTTATTTAAAATCATCATCATTAGCATATTGTTCTCAATAATTTTCATGTGATAAAGGATTATACCTGAGTATTGTAGATGAATTAATTAATAGTCTTGATAACACATCTGCAACCTTGTTATGAATACCCTTCTTATACTTGATTACTAGATGAAATTGTTGTAGAAAACCCATCCACCTGAAGTGTCATGACTATTGTAGCTTGGTTTGTGACTGCAAATACTGTAATGGATCAGGATATGTATGAATGATTGTCTCCTTTCCCATTAAGTAATGCTTCCATTTCTTTACACTTTGTACCAACGCATACAGTTCTTTATCATATGTTGGATGGTTAATCACAGTTTGAGTGAAAGTTTCAGAATGATAACATATATGTTTACCTCTTTGCATCAATATTACGCCCATGGCATATCCTCTTGCATGGGTTTGAATCTTAAATGGTTTATGTAGATCTTGAAGAGCCAAAACTGGTGTGGTGCTTATCTTCTTCTTCAATGTCTCGAAGGCCTTATGCTACTTGCCTCACCATTGAAAGAATTTTTTAACACTTGTTAATGCATGTAGAGGTGTTGCTATGTATGAGAAATTAGCAATGAATTTCCTCTAGTATTGTACTGCTCCTACGAAGCTCCTGACTTCGGTGGCAGTAGTCGACTTGGGACATTTTACAATGACTTGTACCTTTGCAGGATCCATCTTTAATTGACCATTCCCTACAATGTAACCCAAATATACCAGAGAATTTTTTCCAAATTCACATTTAGATAACTTGATATACAACTTCTCCTTCTTCAAGAGTTCAAAGACTATCTTGACATGCTTTATATGATCTTCCCATATTCGACTAAATATCAATATGTCGTCTAAATATACAATAAAAAAATCATCTATGTAGGGTCGTACCACATCATTCATCACTCTCATAAATGTTGTTGTTTCGTTACATAACCCAAATGGCAATGCATCCATTCGAAAGAAGTCTTCCATATGTCGCCTTCTGCAATTTTGATCTGGTGATAACCACTTCTCAAGTCCAACTTAGTGAAATACACAACGACATTTAATTGATCTAATATATCATCTATTATGGGAAGAGGATAATGATTCTTTATCGTAATCTTGTTCGGGGCTCGAAAATCAATACACATCCTCCACATGCCATCTTTCTTTGAAACTAAAAAAATAGGAGAACCACACGGAGAGGAGCTTGGTCTAATGATTCCTTTATCGAGTAACTCTTGAACTTGCTTCTTTGAACTTGCTTCTTGTCGAGTAATGATGACCTATACATTCCAATGTTCGAAAGAGGAGCATCTTGTTGTAAATGTATTTCATGTTCAACCTCCCTTTTAGGAGGCAAACATGTAGGTTCCTTAAACAACTCATCATAATTAGATATGATGTTGATCAACTTATGTTTATGATTTGGATCACAACTTGATAAAGCATATGTTATATCTTCTTCTTTATGTTTTACTATCATGAGAAAAAAATATTTACTTGCGCTCACGAGTCTCTTCATTTTCCCTGTGTTCACTAAAGAAACATTAGTTTTGATGCGATGAGCTCTGACAATATATTCAACCCCATCCTTGAGAAGGTGATATTTATTTTCTTCTTGATAGAACATATCCTATTGTCAAATATATATGGACTACCCAAGAAAATACCGCAAATTTCAAGAGGCACAACATCTAACTCAACCTCATCAAAGAACTTATTCGTAAATGCAAATCTGATCTTACACAGTTTTTTTACTTGCAACTTAGCATCGTCACACACCCAACCTAATGGATATGGATTTTTATGAGGTTTTGTCTCCAATCCTATCTTCTTAACAATTTATTCAGATATTATATTAACTTGAGATACACTGTCAAATAAAGTATCTACCTTTGTATGCTTGACTATAACTCTGACATGAAAAATTTCGCTCGTTTTCTTGTCATCAATATCACTTTCCATTTTGGCATATTGAATTGAAATTTTGATTTGATAGTTGATATACCTTTGCTTCCTATGGCCATGATCTCGGATTCATCTCTGGAATCTGACCCTAGATCTTGATGAGTTGATGCAACAGTATTTTTCTTCCCTTTATCCTTGAATTTCTTCGGTTGTAATTTTGGATGCAGCTTCCAACATTGTGATTCCTCATGTCCCTTTCTCTTATAGTGGGAACATGTAGTTCTTTCCTCATCTTGCTTCACCGTGGATGATTTCTTACTCTTCCATTTACCTTTTGGTTTCTTCTCTAACTTGAATGGATTCTTTTCTTCGCTCACATGCTTACCCTTACTGGTCTCTAGATGTGTAACTTGTACTGACACCTTATCAATGTTAGTAGGGCTAAACATTAGAATAGTGTGACGAAGATATGAGTGCATGCCACCAATATACTTCATAATATTTTCATGAGTATACAACAGAATCCCTAGTGATAATGCCTTCTTTTTGAATTCTTGTGTATATGCTTGAATATTCTGGCCTTTACCATGTCTTAGATGTTGCCACCCGATGATTGTCGTTTGCATATGTGTCAATGGATATAATTGTTTCCTTATAGACTTAGTAAACTTATCCCAAGAAGAGATTACTTTACTCTGTTGAACAAGATCAACTTGCATCTTACACTCCCACCATATTAAGGAAGTGCCACTTAGTCGAAGAGCAGCTAACTGTATCTTTGTAGCCGCGTCCGTGATATTTTGAACCCTGCAATATACCTCTATCTGCTTGATCCAATTTTCCAATTTCTCAACATTGATCAATTCTCCATCATATGTCAGCAACTCGAACTTAACATCCAATTTTAGTAATGGAATATTATGCTCAAACTTCTTATATGACTTATTTTGATGAGAAGAATGTTTACTTTCTTCAGAATAAATTGATGATGATGAGGAGGAAGGGGAAGGGGGCTATGGAGGTCCACCACCTTCACCTCCTCCTTCTCCTTTTACCGAATATTCTCCACTTGCAAGGTTTTGAATTCTCCATTCTAACTCATCTATTGTTTCTTTTGGTGATTCAAGTGTAGCTATGATCTCTTCATGACTCATGGGATAATCTTCTTCTTCTCCTTTTTCAGAAGCCATCTTATTTCATCGAAATCTCTTTCCAATTTCGAACTTATAACTTGCAAGTTTCCCTTTACCAAGTTTGATTTTGGCTCTTGTAAGCATTCACTTGAAAAACAATTGTCAAACTAGATTTGATACCAACTTGATGTGAAAAATCCTTAGATGTTGATAATTTTAAATACACATGAACATCTACTTGATCTTCGAAATAAAATGATTGCTTGATTGTTTTGAAAATTACATGTGAATAACTTATCTAACCAAATCCACTTTAATGATAAATGACTTGCAAATAATTGAAATTAAAATGAACAATAATAATTCAGTCACATACACAAGTTGTAAAAAGCGGAGTTCACCCAATCTGGGCTACCTCTCCAAGTCTGCTTTCAATAGTGACTTTTTTATTAATGCTCAAATGTCTGTGTTTCACGATGAACTTTTTGTATGTTGCTCAAATGTAGAAACAGAGTGCATCGTTGGATTCCTGGTGAAAAATTGTGCAAAATTGATATAAAATTCTTGAAATTTTGTCAAGGTACCATTTGCCATGCTTTACGATGTAGCCTCACAGCTTTGGTACCCTCGGGCATGAGTTACAAGACCAAATGTGCATTAAATCTATGTGTCCATTTCCTTGTGTTGTGCACCATTTAATATGGTGTGCCCCTCAACCAAATTCCTAAAATTGTGGCATGCATCTGAATATAACTTGGTTGGTTTCATAACCAAATCCACATCATGGGCGAAATGGTTAAAACTTGGTATTATATATAGTAGGTTGGGGGTTCGAGCCCCACCGATCATACTATATAATCATTTTTTTGTTACAACCGACAGATATATGGAATATGGTTTGAAAACATATGTTATAATTAACATATAATGTTACCAACCTCTGCGCAAATATAGCTACAGTTATATGTATTGCAACAAACCAAGGGCTAAGGGTCAAGGGCTTAGGCCCTCGGCCCTTTAGCCACCCAAATGAACTTTAGTGTAAATTTAAATATATTGATTGTCATATATCTATTAAGAATCATGGTGTGGCAAGTTGGTAAGGCGCTTGTGTGAGGTTATGGAGGTCGAGGGTTCGACCCTTGTTGACTCCATACAAAATTTTAATGCACATTAGCCATTATAGGCCAATGGGAGGCTACCATGTGGCAACCTTTCATTGGCCATCCCTGGCCATGTGTCGTAATATAACTCGTCCACTTGGATGTAAAATTTTCCAACTCAGTTGCCAACTAATTTTCCACGTCACCATGTGCCACGTGTCACCCTTGTAGCGGTGACACGTGTCACCTCTTTTTTCCTTTTGACCTTTGACTTTTGAATTTTTTCCCATGTACTTGAACTTTGACCGCTTATAACTTTTGCATACGAACTCCGTTTGAGGCGAAAATTGCACCGTTGGAAAGCTATCGCTGAGCTCTACGCAATGATGGTGTTTTCGGGACGATTTGAAGCATTTTAATATTGAGCATTTATGAACCATTCTGGAATTGTGTGGATGTTTTGGATCTTCCTGGACCTCTGTGAGCATTCTCGGATCTTCCTGGATCATGTAGGAAAGAACATTGTCCATTTTAAGGTGGATCGATTAGGAAACTAACAAGGCCAATTTTTTTTTATGAAAACTATTGAAGGAATGCTCAATCTCTAACATAGGGTGAACCGATGTAGAATATAATAAGAGCTAGAAGCATTCAAGGCATGCCATATTAATATCATGGAGCAAGAATCAACATTGCTTGAAGTTGAATCCTATGTTTGGGATTATCGAGTAGAATTTTTTTAAGCTTAACATAAGGAGCCATACTAGAATAGAGGAAGGAATTCAAGATCTCCTTACAAGTATAGGTCAATATGATCAAGTGTGTGACATCAGGGTCAAGCAATCCAATTTAGCTAGGAGGCTACCAATAATTCCAAGGTCAGATAAGTTTTTTGTGTGAATGCACCCTAGTTTTGTACCAAAAATCCCATAATGTATCAGTCCACACAATATATGAAGTAAAAGAAAGATTAAAGTTGACTAGATCAAACAAGATGACCAAACATACACTTGAACAATATTGACCTTGTCAAGTATCCTTGGGATATAAATAAGTATAATCTCGAATAATATAGGTTATCTACTCTTTTTTTCAATCTATGATTATTGACGAGATAGAGACTATAATTTATTTCTAGAATAATAAAATGAGCTTTACTTTTTGCAGTGGGTTTTCCTCCTAAGAACCTAGGTTGTTTCCTACTATAAACAAGGTATGATTGTGTTGTTGTTGTGCGTGTGTTCGGATACTGATGTTATGTTAATGTATTTGGTTAAGTTAATACTTTACATTTATGAATGTAATGGATTTATCATTATGTTTTGTATTTCTAATGTTAGGATTATTTTGAGTTATTATCTATGAAATAGGTTGATTCGCTTGGTTGGGAAGGTAATGTTAGTGCATTTGTAGGTTGAAATTATTTTGAACCCAATAATGGACATACAACCTTATTGACATTTGCTTCAAAATGAATGTTCAACTATGAAAAACCTTGGCCCATCCCATATGTCATTGGTTCAACTTCACTTGATTATTGATGAACTTAAGTGCCTGGTGATCTATGTACAAAATGAACACCTTTGCAAACAATTAATTCTTCCAGTATTTTGGTGCTCAGTACAATAGAATAAAATTCAAAATCACAAGTATTTATTTCTTCATGTTTCTTTCAACTTCTTATAGAAAAATACTATCGACCTTCCCTCCTAACTCAACTTCATGCCAATAGTTGTTGTTCTATCGTCCATTTTGTTTGAAATAATTTGATGAAATTAGGTACCACAAATAGTCACTTCTATAATTTTCCTTTCCATCTCAAAACTGTGTTGCATCACCACACCTCAATAAATCCTCTTGCTTCCATGCACTCAATCATCAATGTGCATATCCTATTGACAATTTTATTATGAAATATTGCAATGACACGAAAAATATAGAATCATTGTATCATTATGAGGCATGGATCAATCTATAATCACCTTCACCTTCTTCACATCCATGCATAAACCATCCTTGGAAAACATTAACCCAAGGTATACTAATCCCTCCTTGAATAATTTACACTTCCTTAGGTCATGCAACTGATCCTTTATCAATGTTTTAAACACTAGTATTAGATGTTGTGAATGTATTTCTATGTTGTCACTAATAATTAATATATAATACAAATAAACTTGTTAGGGACCTAACCTCCCTAACCCCTCACGTAGGTAGAATAATATAATTCCATGTAATAAAGGCTAATATTAATAAGGCCTAGCAGTAAGGAAGAATAAGTCAAATGTAAGAAGACCTAATAGAAGAATCAGCTTCTAGAAGGATATTCCTTTATATTGTTCTTTTGGACAGATATATTTAGTATAAATAGGAGTAGAGGGTATGAGAAATATTTTTTTGGATATTATGGCAATAGAGCTCTGCTCTGCTGGAGGTTGCCCCCTCGAAGAGGCAAGTGAACATTGTTATCATTAATCAAGGTGATCTTTCTGGTGTTATTATGGAATTATTCTGCTATTGTTCTAGTTATATCATTGTTGCTCTGCCATTTCTATGCTAAAATATTTATGTTCTACATTCTATTTTATATCTGGAATACTACAAGTGGTATCAAAGCACCTTCCTCGATAGAAAATTGTGGGTTAATTTTTTTTAGGGTAGAGACATATTCTGGTGTCTTAAATCTACAGAGATCTGTCGTTTGGCGCATAAATCCACGGTTGGGGAAGCATACACATGGGAACTACAAGTGGTTTTTAAGCACACATAAGCTGGCCACCCTTGTAACCCCAATTGGTACCCCTTCGAGTGGTATAAAATCAAACAACACCTGTATATGGATCAACCTAGATATCCTGAAGCCCTCCATAGATCAATCGATTGGTCTCCTGACTGTTATAGTGCCACTAAGAACAACACTCGGGAAGATACTCTCTACTACCTGGGTAGTCGGGTAGTACGGCTAAGGGCACAGTCTAGCCTCCTTAGTTGGTACCCTGATATATTGGGCTGAGTACTATCGTTGGACCCCGCATGTATATCAGAGAGCTATAGCATAGGGCAAACCCTTATCTGTAGAAACCCTTAATATCCTACCCCTGGGGACGGAAAAAAAAAAAAACATAATAGACAAGATCTATTGTCACGCAATTGTTCCTTCTACATTATGGTTGCGAAATTACTACTACACATTTCTTCCTATTAACCATTTGGGCATTTCATCATTGCAGTATTATTCAAGCCAGATTATAACTCCAAAGGAGTATTAAAAAAAATGAGTATAGTGGTCCCGCTAACAAACTTATTTGGGACCTATCCCACTGGGTTCCTCTCTTCTCCCTGATTCCAGTGATACCTATCATTTTTAACACATGTTTTTTTTTTGTGGACCTGACCCTTCTCTAGCATCCTTATTTGGCCCCTATCCCATCGGATCCCCCTTTTCTCCCTAATCACAGTGGTACCTATCAATTGACACCCTTCTTCTTATTGGTCCCACCCACACCTCTAGACCCCTTGTGTTTCCCCTATACCATTTTCCTGCCCATTTTTCCAAATGGACATCACACGAGCCCAAGAACTCAATACCTTGATTGCTAAAAACCACCAGAATAAGGAAGACATCAATAATATCAATGAAAACCTTAGGTCAATCAATTCGGTTGTTCAGGTCCTCCAGGACAAATGTGCCTACATCAAAGACCTCAAAGCCAACTTTGAACACTTCATGGGTCGTTCCCAAAACCCTACCTCTTTTGAACAACCATCTTATCAGGATGACCGTGACTCTTCCCATTACCAAGTTCCTCATACTACCCACTTTTCTTGAGACCTCTTCCCTCCCAGAATTGAGGTGAACAAATTCGATGGATCGGATCTGTGATAGGTCACCCAAATGGAACATTATTTATCTGTGCATGGCATTACTGATGATTTAGCCAACCTTTGTTATGGTGTCCTACATCTGGATCTGGAACGATGGACTAAATTTATGACCTCTTTGACTCTAACACCCACCGTTTAGGTCGTTTGACCAAGTTAAATCATTTTGTGACAGTGGAAGACTTTATTGCCGCATTTGAGCACTTCATGGATTTCATAACAGAGGGCATTTCAGATGCTTTCTATTATCACTCCAAGAGTCACTCCTAGACTGCAAATGAGAGTAATCTTGGTAACATAGAAATAAAAATACTTGATTGGTTTTGTAGATCAAGAAAAATAAAACAAGGAAGGGAAAGGACAGTAAGTTGTTGTAAATCAATGATGGACCATTGGGCTATGGAGTCAAGAAAACACCCTGCTCATTAAATGAAATCAATATGCATATCAAATAAAGTTTTATTTAATAGAGGAAGAAAAATATAACACAAAGAAGAACATCCATAAGGCATAGATCCTCTCTGCATAAATGAATTCAAGGTACTTGAATGTAAACAGTGAATAATATGCAAGATACATTAGATCCTCAGACGCTAAAGAATCCATTAATCAAAGGAAACCATGATCCTGAAGGTGTACAATCCATTCAAGTAAGAAGAAAAATTGGAAAAGAAAATAAGAGATACAATATGATAACACAGATATCATGAACCTTCAATAATAGAAATTTTTACAAAAACATAATCCCCTCAGGGTTACAATGATCACATGCCAAGTGCCTCCTACAACTCTCTCGTCTCTCTTGGCTCATGAATCCAACCCCTCTCCAAGAGATCTCTCCTTCCTTAAATATAAAATAGCATCCAAATATCCTTAGGAGGTCGAATCCCATCTCCTCCATTGGATCCTAAGCCTTGTAGATAGGTGGAAACAATCAAAGAGAAAAAAATCCAACAAACTACTAATTTTCAGAAATTTGTTGGAAGTCATTAATAAATTGTTTCCAACTCACTACATGAGACCTTTGATGGAGATAAAACTTAGTCCCTTGACATATAACTGATCCTTTAGAATCTATTTAAATCCTTCTTGACAGGTGGCAACCTCCCAACAAGGCGAATATCCAAACCGTAACCGCTACAGGAAATTTCGTAGCATCGTTGTAAAACAGTTTCTGCACATTTCGTAGTGCCACTTCTATGTCTAATATATCTCTAACCATAACATATTTTGAAGGTGTCGTTGTCGGGGACGACAATGAAGACACCTTCCATGGGTGAACTATGATGATTAGATCTAGCTTTGGATGGTGAACTGAAGCTAGACATTTTTAGACTGCTTATCTTTCACCATGGTGACTCCACTATTCATATATCTATTGGAGAATCCATTGTTTTGAAATGGACAAGATCCTAGCTCAGAGGTATGATTTCTGTGATTTTTCAAAGATAATTGTTTTTCCAAATCCAATGCCTAGTACAGATGAATGGGAAGGTTGCCTTCCTAGGTTTAGAGGAGAGGATTGGGAAGTACCGGCTAATTTTTTATTAGACTTTCATGAGGGCATGCTTAAGCTGAAAATTATACATGAACATGTCCTCATCAAATTGTTTACATACTCTTTAGATGGATCATCTCATGATTGGTGTAGATCACTCCCAGTTGCTTGTATTACTTCACTTAGACATTTTCATGTTGCATTTCATTTGTTTTGCAAAGAGAAATTTGCAGCTGATTTCCTTTATCAAGAATGTTGTTATGAATTTGATTTTTTGAGTAAAGGATCAAATAGTCTTAAAGAGTATGCTGAAGTAGAAGATATTTTTCATTATGATCAAGAGGTTGATGATCTTCAAAGTGATAGCCAAGATGTAGATACTTTTGACATTGTATCAAATGTATCTATTGTTTTAAGTTGTCATGAAAATCAAATTGTTTCCTTTGAGTATTCAAATGATAAAGAGAATATATTTACTAAAGTGCATACAGATCTTATTAGCAAACAACCAGTATATGATAATGACAAAGATAGGGAAGAATTGCAGCAGCAGTTGGAATTCTCTTTATCACCTATTGATGAGAAGAAAACTCCACGGATCAACGAGAAAATGTCTATCATTTATATACCTGCACTTGCAACAAACATCAAACAACATATGAGTAGCTATAAAGTATATGAGGACCATTATTTTATTGATGAATCAGCCTTCATAGAGGAGCAAGATGGTTTTCTTAACCAACTAGAAATGTATTTTCATAAGTTTCATGATCCTTTGGATTTTTACATAGAGTTATATTTTTCAAAGGTTTCTTATGATCCAGTTGTTTGTATGATTTCATATCATAGTTATAAGTATCCATTTATTACTAACCTCTTGCTGCAAGCTTCATATCACTTGGAAATTATTTTGAACAATTGCATGGAAGGAGTTATTTTCATCAGTTCGATACTCACATGGTTGCATTTGAAGTATGACTTCAATTAAGCAAAGAATCGCAGCTAGATATATTAGTGTAGATTGATGTACATAAATAAGCTCACTCCATGAGCATGTGATTTTCAGTTTGAATTTGTCTACACTGTGAGTTCAGTTTGCAGCTTATGACAGTGTTTTTATTTTTCAATAAGGGGCAGAGATGTTTTCAGGAATACAGTATGCAGAGATGAAATGGCCAAGGAACTGAAGCTACAAGAGTTCTTAGAGCCTCATAGGGAGGTCTCTATCCCCCATGGATCCTATGTTAGCACAAGAATTTTCATTAGAAAATTTGGTTATTTTTATGATGGCGCTACAGAATCATCTATGTAGTATGTTTTGTGATTTTGCTACCTTATATGCTACGAAAACTCCTAAGATGAACTTAACGGTGGCTCTACAAATTATTCATGACCATGTCACAGTGGCGCTACCAAATCCACACATCTGAATTCAGGATGGACGCTACAGAATTGCACACAGGATCGACACTACGAAATGTGCAGAGTTATTTTGCAAGGACGCTTCTGCCAGTTTTTAGTGACTAACTTAAAACTCGGATTATGAACAAATGGGAAGGTATTTTTTTTAAATCGAGGAGGCTTTTTTTCATAACATACCAAATAACAAAATCATATCTCAATTTTTCAAAAATACCTTCCCATTTGTTCACAAACTGAGTTTTAAGTTAGTCACTCAAAACTGGCAGAAGTGTCCTAGCAAAATAACTCTGCAAACTTCGTAGCGTCGATCCTATGTGCAATTCTGTAGCATCCATCCTAAATTAAGCTGTGTCTTTGTTAGGGACATTGTGACATATTCATGTGTAATTTTTAGTGCCATCATTCAGTTCATATTAGGATTTTTCGTAGCATATAAGGTAGCAAAATCGCAAAACATACTACATAGATGATTATGTAGCGCCATCGTAAAAATAACCAAATTTTCTAATGCAAATTCTTTTTCTAACACTTTCTTCAGGGAATACTTTATCATTGGCCTCAAAGATGAAATGTGTTCCCATGTTCTCATGGCACGCCCCTAGACTTGGTTGGAAGCTACTCAATGAGCTAAGGAAGCACAACAGATTGTATCCTCCCAGATCTGCAAAACCTCCTTTCCTCCTCGCCCTAAACCCACCA
Source organism: Picea sitchensis (assembly GCA_010110895.2). Classification (NCBI taxonomy): domain Eukaryota; kingdom Viridiplantae; phylum Streptophyta; class Pinopsida; order Pinales; family Pinaceae; genus Picea; species Picea sitchensis. The sequence continues at coordinate 14,829 of SNQJ01S0083184.1, forward strand.
ATTATTCCCCTCCTGCAACTCCCCTCAAGATCCAAAAATTAAACAAGGCTGAAATGGTTGAATTTCAACTCAAGGGTCTTTGTTATAATTGTGATGACAAATATTTTCTCGGGCACAAGTGTAAGGAACATAAGAATTTTATGGTTGTGAATGAGGATATTTCTGAAGAAGATGTTGTTGTTTCGCCTATGGAGGAACTACCACCGTCATCTTATATGACCCCACCCTTTGATCCACCAGACGTTGACTCGGTGATTTCATTTAATTCCCTCACTGGATTCTCTACTCCCCAGACTCTCAAATTAATTGGCTACATAAAAAATAGGAAAGTCGTCATCCTTGTGGACAGTGGTAGCACCCATAATTTTATTCATCGTTGCATTTACCAAGAAGTCAATTGTTACATCTATGTCGTCAATAATTTTCAAATCATTATTGTCAATGGTGGTTCCATGAAATGTGGGGGGCGATGTGAAAATATGTGACTCCAAATTGGTCAATATCGCCTGAAATCCCATATGTTTGCTATAGACATGGGTGGTTGTGACATTGTTTTTGGTGTTGAATGGTTACACACTCTAGGCCCCATTCTCATGGATTTTAAAGACTTAACCATTCAATTCCAATAGGAGAGACAATAGTATAAGTTCCAAGGCATCACAACAAGCTCCCTTGAGATCATCAGTTCCCATTGCATGGAAAAGATCCTCAAAAAAGGTCATTTGGGCATTATATCCCAACTCCACTCTATTCATGATGTTGAGACACCTTCTTTTCATCCTGACCTCCAATCTATCCTCTCTCGCTAGAAAGTTGTTTTTACCACTCCCAAAGAACTTCCCCCTTCCCATGGAGTTCATGATCATTCCATCCCTCTCATCCCAGGAAGTCTTCCTCCCAATGTTCATCCTTATCATCATCCCTTTTCCCAGAAGAATGAAATTGAGAAAATTGTTCATGAATTGCTAGAAGCAGGTGTTATCCATCCCATTACTAGCCCCTATTATTCCCCTATGGTCATGGTACTCAAGAAATAAGGTACTTGGCACATATGTCTTGATTTCCATGCCCTCAACAAACTCACAATCAAAGATAAATTCCCCATTCCTGTCATTGATGACCTCTTAGATGAATTGAGTGGTGCTCAATACTTCACCAAATTGGATCTACGTTATGGCTACCACCATATCCGTATGAAAGAAGAAGACATTCCCAAGAGTACATTTTGAACTCATGAGGGTCATTATGAATTCTTTGTAATGTCCTTAGGATTTTGTAATGCTCCTTCCACTTTCCAAAGTCTTATGAATCATGTCTTCCATCCTTTTCTCCGTTATTTTGTATTAGTTTTATTTGATGATATTCTCATCTATAGTAAAACTAGGCCATCCCATCTCTCTCATGTGAATCAAGTTCTCCATCTACTCTCTAAGCACCATTTTTTCCTCAAACAATATAAATGTGCCTTTGGTGCCTCAGAAGTGGAATAACTGGGTCATATTGTCGGTAACGATGGTGTCCAAGTGGATCCTAAGAAAATTGAATCTATGGAGGATTGGTCCCGCCCTAAAACTCTTAAGAGCTTGCATGGTTTTCTGGGTTTAATGGGATATTATAGGAAGTTTGTTTGGAATTATGGAAAAATTGAAGCTCCTCTCACTTCTCTCCTTAAAAAGAATGCTTTTACTAAGACTTCAGTTGCAGATCATGCCTTCCAAGACTTGAAATATGTTATGTGCTCGACCCCTGTCCTAGCACTTCTAGACTTCATAAAGACATTCATATTGGAATGTGATGCTTCTAGGAAATGAATTGGGGTCGTCCTCATGCAAGATGGCAGGCCTTTGGCCTTCACTAGCAAACAGATTTCAGAGTGACATTTGGGCCAATCCATTTATGAAAAGGAAATGTTAGATATTATGCATGTTGTGGATCTCTGACATCCTTATTTATTGGTTCAGCGCTTCTAATTCAAATTTGACCATCAAAGTCTCAAGTATTTCCTGGAACAACAAATTTCATCACCAGTGCAGCAAAAATGGGTGACCAAGCTATTTGGCTATGATTATGAGATAATTTACAAGAAGGGAAAGGAAAATGTTGTGCCCAATGCTCTTTCCTAGAAATATGAATAAGACATTTCCCTTTTCTCCCTCTCCTTCATTGTACCGGATTGGCTCCAAGTTGTTCATCGGAAATGGTTGCAAGACCCTAAAATTTCTAGTATGCTCCACCAATTGCAACACAATTCTTGAATTTCTCCAGGGTACTCTTGGCAAAATGAAAAGCTTCGCTACAAAGATCGTTTTTATTTATGCAAGCAATCACATCTTAAATCAACAGTGCTTTCTGAACTTCATGCCTCACCCACAGTCAGGCATTCATGGTTTACCAAAACCTATGAACGGGTCAAACGTTCTTTTTTCTGGGATGGTATGAAACAGGACATCCACACCTTTGTGGTTGAATGTGAGGTCTATCAATGCAACAAGGGAGAATCTGTCAAAGCTCCAGGCACACTCCAACCACTTATGATTCCCCTTGCTATTTTGTGATATATTTCTATGGATTTCATTGTGGACTTACCTAAATCGGGAAATAAGTAATTCATTATGGTGGTCGTAGATCATCTCTCCAAATATGCTCATTTTTGTGCTCTTCAACACCCATTAACCGCCTCCAAAATGGCTCAAATCTTCATGGATAATATCTTCAAGCTTCATGGCATGCCTAAATCTATTGTCTCTGACAAAGATCCCACTTTCACCAGCAATTTTTGGAAATAATTGTTCAAGCTACAAGGCACCCAATTTCATTTCAGAACCACCGATCACCCCCATACAGATGGCCATACTGAAGTTGTCAACAAGTGTTTGGTAACATATTTGAGATGTTTTTCATCTGAGAGGAAAAATTGATGGGCTCAATGGTTTCCCCTGGCTAAATGGTGGTACAACACATCTTACCATACAACTACTCGCATGAATCCTTTTGAAGTCATCTATGGCCAAAATCCCCCATCGATTCTCTCATATATGCCAGGGGTATTGAAGGTTCAGGAGGTTGAAAAAAATCTTACAGACTGAGAGGCTATTCTTCATGCCCTCAAAGACAATTTGGTCATGGCTCAGAATCGCATGAAGCAACAAGCAGATCAAGGTCATTCTGAATGACAATTTGTTGAAGGGGACTAGGTGTTTCTTTTACTACAACCTTATAAGAAGACTTCACTCAAAGATGAACACTGTTAGAAACTTGCACCCAAATTTTATGGTCCTTATATAGTGCTCAAGTGTTTGGGATCAGTGGCCTATCAGTTATCTCTACCCAATCAGTCGAAGCTCCATCCTATTTTTCATGTTTCCTGCTTAAAGAAGGTGATTGGAACTAAGTGCCAAACTCAAACTAGTCTCCTTGAGTTGGATGAAGAAGGTTCCATATTTTTGCATCCATAAGTCATATTGGCCTAGCGAGAGCATCGTCTCCATTATTGCACCATCAAGGAAGTGTTATTCCAATGGAAAGATACAACTCCAGAAGATGTCGCCTGGGAGCCAGCCACCATTCTACAA
>SNQJ01S0083184.1:19369-31616 GCA_010110895.2 Picea sitchensis
TGCATTCTATTTTATATCTGGAATACTACAAAACTACCACAAACTTGTAAATATATGGTCATAATACCTTTTCATCAATCACATGAATGTTCTTAATGTGTTGGTTAATACAAATGACACAACTAACTACTTGTATGAGTTGTTCTTGGTATTGAATGCAATGTTCCACTACTCACCCTCTCTATCTAAATATGACGATAACCAATCTTCAAATCAATATTCGCCTGAGTAATTGGTGCACTCAAATTGTCCAAAAATCATCCATCCTTGACAAGGGATACTTGTACATTTGATTGTGATCTTGTTCAATGCTCTAAAGTATGTACATATCCTCCATTATCTATATTTCTTTGGTGCTATCAAAATTGAAACTATGCATGGGGTTAAACTATTCCTAATCAAATTGTATGTATTTCATTAGTATTATCAAAATGGGAACCATGTATGGGCTCAAACTCTCCCTAATCAATCCCTTTTACAACATCACATCTATCTCTTGATTCTACTCTTCACTTCCCATCAATATAATCTTATGCATTGCTTGATTCATCAATGTTGCATCTAGAATTAAGGGAATTTGGTGCATTATCTTCCACTTTAGGGGTAATAAATCTAGCAATTTGTTATGATATATAAATGTACTCTTGCAAGAAATTTTTCATTTCTATTGGGATACCCTTCTTGCACTTTGTTTTCTAGTTGCCTTATGTTATTTTCCTTGGAATAATATCATGGTATTCCTTTGAATTTGTCACTACACTTAAATAAATTTTTCACCGACAACAATAACATCTCTCTTGATTTTTTGCCTTCATTGATAACGACCAGAATCTTCTACCATCCTTGGTGATTGTGTAGGTGTTCCTTCCCATTATGTATCATACTTTAACGATATTGTCATACCTCAATACTTAGATTTGGATTTGAAGATGCTCTTCCTTCGTGGTTCATCATCATCAAACACTTATTGTCTCTTCTCTAGCATGATCATTAATTTGTGCATTCTCAAGTTTTCTCCATTTTCTATAGTTTCTACAACTATTTTTCAATCTGGTTATGTCTCTCTTCTGATAATTGAGTTCTCTACTCATTTATATGTCACTCTTATCCACAAATACAAAAATGAATCTATCATTGATAACCATCAAATCCTCTTCCTCATCATTTGAATCCCCCACAACCTTTACCTTGACTTTTTCCTATCTTGGTATTTTTTTATGCATTGTTATCATTGTCACCACATGCATCTTCCACCTTTATTATAGAATTGTGACATCTATCACCATGACAACCTATTCCTCTGTGGAATTTATTTTTATTGGGATTACATGCTAACTTCTCTTCTACCTTGAGCATGAACTAATACAAATCCTCAATAGAATACACCTTATGAAAACTAATCATGTCATGACTCAGAAACTCTAAACCATTAACATACCACAAAACACATTAGTATTTTCCCTCTTCAAAACTACTTCTAATATATCTTATTTATAAAAATCCTTGGTGTACTCTTGTAAACTTTTATCCTTTTTGTTAAGGTTCTACAATTGTTTGAATAAAGTTTTTTACAATCACAAGGAAATATTTTTCATGCAACATTGCAACTATCTTATTGTTACTATAAATTTTATCTTTGCAACATGCCCTTTTAGCTCGATAATCATGAATTATGTTCTTCGAGGGGTTTCCATTCTTTCAAACTCAAAATACCTCTCCATTTCACCAAGTTAGTCTATTAATTCTTCATCCTTCAAACTTTTACATTAGCGGGAAACTTCAACTTTTATTACCTTCTAATTATTCAATATTCTTACCAACTTCCTTATGACAACCCAGTCTTGGAGTTCATTTTCTTCTTATATTTTGGTTATGAGTTGCTCTCTTTAGCTTCTTTGGTTTACTATTTGCTCTTGTTTTTTCTTCTCCTCAATGCAAATAATTCTATGTTTATTTGTGTTCTTCCATTTATTCTAGATAACAACCTCTAGTCATCTTCTTTAAGCCTGCTTGTCACCTAGTTCTCGTTCCTAGAGCTTATAACCTTGCTTTCATACCAAATGGCATAGTCATGGACATAGAGGTCCCTTTTCTCCAACCTCAATCGCATATTCCATTTAGAAGTCTGCAATGGTAGGACAAACCATAATCATTCTAAGGAAAATACATAGAATAATTCCTTGAGAACATCATATTAAATCACTAATGTAACACAATATGTCTACTCATTCATGGTATTTAATATGCAAAATACATGTACATAATATATCATGTTCTTTATCACTCTACCCTTGGATCTACAGCCAATTCCTAACTCTCTACAAACACTAAAATAATAAATTTACTTGTTAGAACTATGACATGAATGCCCATTTGATCTTAATGGATGTTGTATCTTCTTCTTTTTTTAAACAGAAACTGATAAAATTTGTATTAGAAAAATTTGCAACGAAGTTGAACAATGATTAATAGAAAAATAGTGTTGTCTTGTAAGAAAACCAGCAATACAAGCTGGCAATATATGTCGGAAATAGAGAATTCCAAATCATACTTTGTCGGGGATTCCAAAAAATTGTTGCTAGTATAAACTATAAAAAAGACTCCTAAGATAAGTATTGTTTTGCATAACATCAAAACTAATGAAAAACGTGTTTACAAAGGGTGGGATTTTTGGATACCCAAGTCCATATCCTCTATCATTTAATGTACAATTTCTTCTTCCTTGAGATCTTCATGGGTTGAATTTACTGCCATTTTGAAATTGGAGGTAGTCGAGTGTGAGCCTTTACTGATATTGAAGACCATGTTCTTTCACATTGAACATTCATCTTTTAGAAATTGAATTTGCCTCTTTTGTTAAACAAGATTGTACATAACCAAAGCATTATGGGATATACACTAATATTAATTCTCATAAACCTTGGTAGTCATAGAGGAAATTGATGTTTTGTTAGTATTTATGAACTCCTCATGCATTTGAAGCACCTTATGTAACTCTTGAACTTCCCTATAGTCCATATTTAGAAACTTCCTATGTTTCCCAACCAAAACAAGATTAAAAAGTACCCAAAGGATAAATTCTAGAGGACCAACCCAGACTTTCCCGAGAAACAGACACAATAGACTAGAGTAAAATGTGAACCCAAGAAGAAAACTACATAGGGGAGACATAACAAAGAGGTCAAGGATGGCCAATCTGTGAATTCAAACTCGAATAGATCCCATAAAAAAAGCAAAACCTCCAGCCAAAGACAACCCATAAGATACCCAAGACACCAAATACCCAACAATGGAACATAACACTAAAGCAGAGAACATAAACAAAATTCCTAAATAGAGAACCAAAACAAAAATAAAGCCATCAAAGTCCAATACACTGACCAAAAAATCTGAAGCAGTAGTAGGATATGATTAGGAATTATTACTTGAAAGACAAGTTGAACTAGAGATGATAACCACCATGAGATATCATTGGACAAACCACTTGCATATTGAGCCATTATCCCAATTGAATCCTAACTTAGATTGTAGTGAGCTTTAAATTCTCAGTTGTGAGTATGGTGGCATGTGCAGGATTGGTGTAGAAGTGATGCGCTCTGCACCTTGTATCCCACTTGATATAACATGATGTCTTGTTTTCCTTGACATGTGTTGGTTGATGGGTTCATAACATGTCTTCATTATTGATAAACCATGGGTAGACTTAGGGGATGGCTTGAACAAATAAACTCATATTTTTTTAAGGGTCTCTTCATTTAGTTTCGAGGCCTTGTTTGTAAGGATGTCATATTGTCAATCGACATCCCTCATAACCTAGAAGAAGGTGACTTCCTTGAACCAAATATCCTATTTTTTAATTATCACAATGAGATATGTTATCTTGCTATCAGATGGTGCTTTCTTAGAATTCACAAGTTTGATAATTATGCTCAAGTCACCAATGATTATCAAAATCTTCATTATTGCTTCATTTATCAGTAACAATCCCTGAAGAATAGCATATTACTCTACCTATTTATTCATGGTTGTCCCTAAACCCCACATATAAGTTAATTCTTGTTTTCCCTTGGGATTGAGGATAATCCTACCTGCTCCTGCCACCCCTTACCATGTCTTTCACTAAACTTGGGATGATTGTTTATCTACCCATGAACTATTTAACTACCTTCATGTTGCTTCAAATTCCATATTTTGTTCTTCATGTTCTTATGCCACCTAAAATTTGGACATGTTGATTAGTCTTCCTCTATGACCTTTTATCTTCCCTTGGTGCATTGTTGTTATCATGTGTATTCATTATGCTCACCATGCATAAAATTTCCCATACTCTTATTGATGTCATCACCTAATGTGATTTTCATATCTAACTATTGCACACTTCATTCCCTCAAACCCAAATTGTGTGTTTTCACCTAACACACTTATCTACATTACACTTTCCTTCATCACACCTAATGCAACAGTTCCAAACCTAACCTTGTCAAGGATGCTCCTCCCTTAGTTATTTACTCTACCTTAACTTCCAAACCCTTACGTTTGCTTCTCATAGATAAGTGTTCCAGAGTACATTTTCTTCCTTAGAGGAGGATTGTTATCCATTAACATGTCTTAACTAAAAAGGGCCCTTTATTTTCATCCCTATTTTTTCTTTGGGAATACAAATATTTCTTTGTGCTATTTGTTGTTACATCTTTGTTGACTTGTCTTAGAGATCTAGCATTTTAAGTCTTCTTCCTAAATTTGAAAATCTAGAAGGCTAAGCATTCAATTAGATCCATTAGCATTGAAAGACAAAGAGAGAATATATATATGTAGCTATATCTATTATACAGTGAGGACATCACCCACAAGAGATCATGCAGTTTTTTGGATCTCAAATGTTATGTTAATCTTAAGCCTAGAACTCAAGCAAATCTATTAAAAATATGCCATTCTATACGTTATCATGATGTATTGCAAAGCAATGCATTAACCACTGATTAATAATTATTTGGTGAGTACTATTATTTTTTTATTAATGAGGCTAAGTTTCAGAGTCATTCATCGTATTCCTTAAACTTTGGCTATACTTTCAAGATGGGTAATAATTTTCCCATAATATTCTCTCCACTTCAATATATCTAGCATCAAAACAAAACTAAAACTCCATATTTGCAAGCAGAACAATAAAGAAAAGTAAAGTTAATGTGTTGATTGGCCTATGCAGGCTTCGAACTTGAGACCTTCGTGCTATTAGCATGACACTCTAACCAATTGAGCTAATAGGTCAGATGTTAAGTAGTGTATTTATTACATTTTCTATTTTGTATAACACATACTTTTAGGATTCATGTAGCAAGTTCTTCTCCGTGGTAATTGTATATGGTGAAGTTGAATGGTCTCATATGTGTGGAAAAAGAGATGGCATTGATAGTCCCACGTTGATGGTATCATTTTTATTTACTCTTGAATGAGTGATGCAACTCATTTTAGCTTCTCAAAGGGTTAAAGGCCCAAACCCTACGATTTGATATTTTTTAAAGGGTCAAAGGGGATTTATAATGATTTGTCTTTTTTTTTATAAATATGTGCAGTTGAGTGGGCCTAATGGTTAAGAATATGTTTTTCCTCCTTGAAGGTCATAGGTTCAAAGCCAGAGAGGGGTAGAGTTTGTACATGTGGAATGATTAATATTGGTGTTTTGTGATGAACAACAAGTAGAGAGAAAAAAATAAGAGCTTGTAGTTGGAGCAACCATGGAGGGAGAATTCTGGATCATATTTGAAGTAGAATATGGAAGAGCCAGGTTGTCAAGACTGAAGACTGAACTCCTGTATGAATTGCACTAAAACAACAAATTATTGTTGTTGTTTTTCCTAGTAGTTTTCCTAGCAGTGCGCTCCCTTGAGTTTCCTAGTAGAGAGACTCTTGGTCACATGTGCTAGAGAGACCCTAATAAACTAATGGGACACCCGAGGGACTGAGATCAGTGAAGGGGTGCATTCCTTGGGTTGGGAAGGTCGAGAGGAAGAGAGCTCATGGAAAATCAGGATAGTTGTAGATGAATACCATAGGATTGTGGGATTTATGAGTTGTGAGTGGAAAATGAGAGACCACCCTCTCTTGTGGATTGCTAGTCCCATCTTGGGGGTGACTTGTAGTTGAGATCCGAAACAAAAAGTCTATAGTCAGGTGGAACGTCCATCCCAAGCAATTGGTTGCGCAACTATTTTAAAAAATAAGTGTTTTATTTGTTGTATGTGTTATATTTATAAGTTAAATTGTTGTGCATCCACTATATATTTAGAAAGGATTTATATGTTGTTGTTGAGTTATTAAACTACATTTGTCTCGTTTTTAGCATGATGTAGACACCATTAATTAATTATATTATATAGTAGTTAACTTTGGTTTTAATTCATAACTATTAAGCTGCAGGAAATTAGTTAGTAGAGAAAATTTTGTTTTTATGTGTTTTCCACGTAGTAATGATCCTCAGTTCAGTTGGGAAATGTTACATTATGGTATATGAGCTTCTAGTTCAAACATCGGGCTTGTATGGGCCAAGAAATAGTGTGAATTTTGGCAAATTCAGTGTGACAAACTTTTTCTATGATGAATTTGGGGAGAAGCGAAGCAAATTAGAGAGAAATACCCAAATTCGTGAACAAATTCAGGGTGGATTTGCCTAATAGCCAATTTATCTTTGCAACTCTGCAGAGTGATGCCATTAAACCTTTCTATGATGAATTTGGGGAGAAGCGAAGCAAATTAGAGAGAAATACCCAAATTCGTGAACAAATTCAGGGTGGATTTGCCTAATAGCCATTGAAGAAAGGTTTAATGGCATCACTCTGCAGAGTTGCAAAGATAAATTCGACCTAGAAGATCAAAATTTGTGTTTCAATAGTCATTGTAGAATTGGGTGAATTTTGGTGAATCGGCGGCCGAGATCATGTTTGATTTTGAGATCAACAACCCAGATTCATTATAATAGATTTAAAAACTTATAAGGTTTTTAGAGTTTGGCAAGGTCTAGCGGATCAACAACCGAGATTAATTTTTAGTAGTTGGGAAAATGAGACAGATCGATGTTCTGGATTCGTTTTCAGTCGTTTGGAAGTAGGAGCAGAACAGTGGTCGAGATCATTCGGAATGAAAGATCGACGACCCAAATTCATTTGGGTTTTTGGTCGAAAATTTATAAGTGTTGCAGTTTTCTAAGAGAATATGTTGATGACCAATTCTTAGGTCAACCAAATTGGTGAAGTGTTTCGATCACCAACGGAAATCGTCGATGACCAATGGTCGAGTCAGTCGATTCGGTAGGGTGTTCGCTCGTCAAGAGGAATTGTCAATTGTCGATGACCAATGATCGGGTCGACCAATTCAATAAGTTTTTTGGGTCTTCCAGGGGGAAACTATTGATTTTTTATGAAGAAAAGAGGAGGAAGACATATCATGCCACGCCAGCATCCATGTGTCATTCCACGTCAACCAAGTTAACACCTCAGGATAATGTGTCATGCCACATCAACATCCATGTGTCATGCCACATCATCCAAGAGATGACCAATGATAAGGTCGACTAAATTGGTAAGCAGTTGCATCTACCAACGAAAATCACCAATGGTCGATAGTCGATGGTCGATTCAGTCGATTTAGCGATGTATTGCAAATCAGTTTTCAAAGGAAAGGGATGATGGCTGACGATTGGTTCATAATTTTTGGCAAAGTGTGTTGTGTGTTCAAAGGAAATCGTCGATCGTCGATCGTTGATAGAGTTCAGATAAATGACTAATATTTCACCTGATTTGAGATTGACAACTCATATTTAAAGGTTGTTATAACATTAAATGATTCAGATTTATGAGAAGAACGAAATGGAAACAAATATTTATAATATTAACACAAAGACATAGTGAATAACAACAGAGATATATAAAACTAGACTTCTATTAAATAAGAAATATGTTGAAACTATAAAATGCAGACTGAAACAAGCTTGTAGGAATGGTGGCAGCTTATCTCTGAGAAGAGATGTGATGACTATGCTCATTCTCAAGAAGATGAGTAAAATGAGGCTCTGAAGGCATTTTTACAATAAACATGAATTCCAAAACCCTAGACATCCAAAAACCTAAACCTAGGAGATGAAGCGCCAAAATTCATGTGGGCCTCGTTAGGGTAAGTTGGTACATCAACTTCCCAGGGTCGTAACTTTTGCATAAAATCTTTGTTTAGGGAGCACGATAGCTCGTTGGAAATATATTGACTAGGATATTCATTTAGGGGGATCAATCAAAGCCTTTGGATATCATTGAGATGTCTGATCACGAAAAAACGTTTTTTAGGCCCGGGAAGTTTAGGAACCGAAAAACTGCTAAACATAGTAAGTTGCCAAAAAATTGTTTTGAGCCAGTTGGAAAAGGTGGGTGGCCATAAAGACCCTCCTAGATCAATCATACCCCCTTAGGAAACAATGGTCTCCATTTCATTGAGTGCCCTCATCAAATGAGGAAATTTCTGTTGAATTTGGCCCTGGGTGAGCCACTTGCCTTGGTCTAGGAGCTACCCTGCTTTGACAACCCGATAAAGTTAGATCATCATTTGTTGAGTACCCTTGACCTATGTGTACATGATATGCTTAGTGGATGAATGTTCCATACAGTCAAGATTGTGCTCTATTGGTTTCAATTGTTTTGTTATCTCTGAGGTGTCGAATAATGGTGGAAAATAAGGTTGAAGGAGGTCCACATTGAACACTAGGTGCAAGCTAAGGAAGGGGGGAAGGTTGAGCTAAAAATAATTGTTACCCACAACCTTGGTGATGGTGTAGGGTCCATAACATAGTGGATGAAGATTCTGATGAGGCCCTGTAAGGTGTTCTTTCTGCAAGTGCAACCAAACTTTGTCTCCCACCTAAAACTAGTGTGGCACCCGGCGTTGATCATGGCGTTGTTTGTACTTTGCATTTCTATAAAATATCCTAAACCTATTGGTATATGTGATGCATCCGCTCAATGAACCGGGTGGCTTTGTCAGCTCTAGTTGGATCATGCGATGAGTCTTCCTAGGTGGCCGCAAGGGGTAGTGAAACATCCATGGGACCCAATGGTTGAAATCCCAACCCCACCTTAAAGGGGTTGTGGTCGGTTGAGCTATGTATGGATATATTGTAGCTATGTTGAACATATGGAAGACTCTCATCCTAGGTGTGGGGTTGCTTCTAATTGTACATGCGCAAGATGTGGACGATCATCCGGCTGACAACCTCAATTTGGACATCCACCTGGGGGTGGAAGGTAGTGGACTTGGTGAGCTTGGTATCCAGCAGTGACCAGAGGCTCGACTAGAATGTGTTGAGGAACCAGTTGTCCTGATATGAGATAATGGTTTGTGCGGTCCCAAAGTGTACCCACACTCATTCAAAGAATATCTTGGTAGTGGCATCTGCTGTGATTCTCTTCTTATAGGCGACCAAAATATCCATCTTGGAAAAGCGATCAACAACCAAAAAAACACAGTCATTTCTCCTCTTGGTGGATGGAAGGCCCGACATGTAGTCCATTGAGATGGATTTCGAGGGCTAGTAAGGAGTAGGAAGAGGAGTGTACATGCCTTGTTTCTTACTGGTTGGTTTGGAAATAGCACAAACAATTCAAGACCGGATATACTTGCTGGCATCTTGTCGAAGTTTCGGCTAGTAGAAATTTCGTTGCAGCACCACCACTGTATTTTCCATTTCAAAGTGTCCTACCACCCGACTGAAGTGGGAATCCCAAATCAGCTTCGCTCACTCACTTGATGGAATGCATAGATAGACCAGATGGCACAACATCTTGTCCTGAAGATGGAAATTACTAAAAATTGTGTTTTCCCCCAACATCTAGTAGGTTTTGGCGAAGTCAGGATCTATCTCATAAAGTTGGGGCCAGCCAAAGGTCTCGTGGCCATAGGAATCGAGCACTGTGGTGAGTGTCGTGACTGGAGGTCGGCTGAGGAAATCAACGACTCATTTGGTACTTCATGTTTTATACTTGATGTTGAGGTGAAACTTCTACAAATATGTGGACCACTTATGATGGCGGTCATTCTATAATTTACCTTGTGTCTGCATAAACTGCAACGGCTTATGATCAATGTAGATGATTGTCTCCTTCCTGAGAATGTAATGCTTCCGCTGGCGGCAGGCTTGCACAATGGAGTACATTTCTTTGTTGTAAGTAGGGTACTTACGAACGAAATTTGATAATGGCTCACTATGATAGGCCACAGGTTGGTCGTGTTGAGTGAGGATTGTTCCCACAGCATAGTCTGAAGCATTTTTCTTGATTTCAAAAGGTTGTTGCAAGTTAGGTAACAAAAGCACTAGGGTTGAGCACAAGTGTTGCTTCATATCATCGAACGCTTGTTTTTGGGACAAGCCCCACACAAATTTTTCATTACCACCACCCCTAGTTACTTAGTTGAGGGCCCATGCAATATGGGATCATCCCAACACAAACCTGCGATAGAAATTGGCAAAGCCTAAGAATCTCTGAAGCTTAGTGAGCATGGGTGGGGATGCCTAGTCACGGATGAATTAGATCTTGGTTGGATCCACATGTACACCATGTGCATGAACAATGTAGCCTAGGTAATGAACTCTATCCATTTCGAAGGAACATTTTTCCAATTTGGCATATAGCTTGTGTTGTTGCAGAGTGTGCAAAACCTATTGAATGTGTTGCAAGTGTTCTTCCCAAGTCTTTTTGTAGATGATGATTTCATCCAGATACACCACTATAAAAGAATTGGTTAAAATTCACAAGATATCGTCCATCAGCCTAATGAAAGTTGTTGGGGCATTTTTCAAACCAAAGGGCATGACCATCCATTCAAAAATACCTTCTTTTGACTTGAAGGCAGTCTTCCATACATGTGTCTGATCTATTGGGACCTGATGGTAGCCAAACTTTAGATCAATCTTACTGAAGTGTTTGGCTACCTTGATTTGATCAAGTAGATCATCGATTCGGGGAATTGGGTACCGGTTCCTGACTGTGATCTTATTTAGCGCCCGATAATCAATGTAGAGTTGCCAAGTCCCGTCTTTATTCTACACAAGCATGATTCAGTTGCGACAAGGAGATGAGTTGGGTCGTATGTGCCCCTTGTGGAGCAGTTCTTAGATATGACATTGGATCTCCTCATTATCTAATAGAGAGCGACAATATATTGGTCCATTGGGTAGTGGTGCACCAGGGGTCAGATCGATGGAATGTTTGACCTAGAAATGCAGGGGTAACCTAGTAGGTGAGGAGAAGATGTCTTTGTATTCTTTCACGACCTTATCCACTTGCTTTATCTACGTGGAGAGGTCAGTCATGGAGGCCATGGATGTGGCTGCAATATTTTTCTCACTTCAAGAGCAAATCATGAAGAAGACAAACTTCTTGGTCTTAGAGATGACCTTCCTACATTACTTGGTAGAGATCAAGGAAATGGCACTAGGTGGGACTCCCTCGGGTATCCTGTACAATTTCTTGTTCAAAATAATAATAACATTGTGATGCCTAGACTCATATACAACATGACATTTCCATAAACAAGATTGGCCCAAAAGAACATCACAAACTTCAAGGGGAGAAATATTACACAATACCTTATCTTTGAATTGCTTCATGTCGTATGGCAGGCGACACTATTGGCTGAAGCAAAGATCTCTCCCTTGGCAGAGCCATTCGATGGTGTAGGGTTGAGTGTGCGGCGTTATCGACAGGGATAGACACTTGAAGACCTCTGTTGATATGAGGTTCTTCTAGCTATCTCTATCAACGATGACGTCCAGCGGAGTAATTTTCACCCACATCTATGAATGAAAGAGGCACCCACCTTCCTCTGTCTCATTAGGTTCACCAGGTTGGATCTTGGTGGTAGAAATGGTGGCACATGGTTCCACGTCAATGATTTGTCTCCCCTTTTATGGTTATGAATTAGATTCATAACCTGCATCTGATTCATAGGCTTTCACCTCTGCCACCAATTAATTCTTTGAGCAGCAATCAATAGTGTTATGCTAGAGGATCTTATGGAAGTCGCACCATTTCCCAGTATCTTTCTTCATCTTTTTGTTGTCCTTCTTTGCTTATGTCTTTGATTGGTTTTCTTGAGGTTGTCCATATTTTCTTTTGTTAGAAAAACAGGACCGTGGAGCAATAAAATAAAACAAATGCAGAAACAAAACACAGAAGACACACAATACAAGAGAGACACAGATTTACGT
>SNQJ01S0083184.1:31626-59585 GCA_010110895.2 Picea sitchensis
TTACGCTCTGATACCAGTTGTTAGAAAAACAGGACCGCGGAGCAATAAAATAAAACAAATGCAGAAACAAAACACAGAAGACACACAATACAAGAGAGACATAGATTTACGTGGTTCACCCAGTGTGGGCTACGTCCACCAGATAAATTTCCAGGTCCTTCCTTTATTATTATCCAGCAAATGAAGGGATACAACCTACAGCAAAACCCACTGTAACTTCCTCTTCTTTCTCTCATAGTCTCCTCTCTCAGAATACAATATTCACAATCATCCATAGCCGCAATACATTTCCCTCATAAAAGAGGGTTGACTTCTAGGGCAAAAAACCCTAACATAATCTCTACTGTTAGATCTGCGACCTTATAATGAACGATCCAGATTTACAATGAAATTACAATATACTTTTACAAGGAAATTTTTGCTTCGGGGGCTTTGCCCCCGGACCCCGCAGAGGGGGTACCCCCCCTCTGCACTCCCCCGCATGGAAGAGTGTACATACTTCTAGGGTGTAAATACTTCATGGGGTATAAACACGGCTGAAAGTAAAAGACTTATAAATCAGGAAGATAATCAGGCTCCACAACCAACATCTTTGTCCTTTGTTCTGTGGGTTGGGGCTTCCCTTTCTCTGCTTTTGCTATTAGGGGTTCCCAAACCCAAACTGTGATGTCTTTTGTTTAAGCTTCTGCTTGATTTTGACAGCATATCGATAGGTCATGCCTAAAGACGAGATGTCCAAAAAATCCATTTCTTCCTAGATGTATCTATGCATACCACCACGATACTTGAGCACCAGATGTCGCTCAGAATATTTGATACCCATCTTGGTGCGCAAGGTATGAAAGATATTTGTGAACTATGGCACTACTTGGTCCCTTTCTTGTCGCAGTGTGCTCCATTTTGTATATAGGTCGTCATAACTTCCAATAGGGTAGTATTGTTCCTTAATAGCATCCCTGAAGGATTCCCAAGTAAGTGCGACTGTAAATAATGAGGTTTCCTCCGTTTCATTTTCCTAACAGAAAGTCGCCCACCAATATTTGACATGGGGGATGGCTTTGAGGAGCACAAAAGTAATATTTTCTCTATTTGAAAATTTGTGGACAGAAAAATACCCTTCTAGAAGATTCAACCATTTTTCTACAACATTTGCGTCTATCTAAACTTCAAATATAGGAATATCAAAGTTGATATGTACCTTGAAGTGGGCGGTGCCTCCACTCGAGGTAGATGTGTTGCTTGTCGATAGTGGTCGAAGGATTTGTGAAAATGTGTCCATCATCTCGTTCCTCTGTCGGTCGAGAGCTTCCTCGAGAAACATTTTGAAAGGATCTCATGTCTCGTCGTCTTTCTTTTTTCCCACCATGGAAGGTTTCTTAGGTGTGCGAGAGCATTTTTCCACAAGAGAAACAAGCTCAAGACCCAACTCTCTATACCTTGACCTCGTCGGGGACATGCACTAAAAAATGACAAGGAGCAGACCGCTCTGATACCACTGATCCAGATTTATGAGAAGAATGAAATGAAAACATAGATTTACAATATTAACATAAAGATACAATGAATAACAACAGAGATACAGTTAATAACAATAGAGATACAGTAAAAATGGACTTCTATTAAATAAGAAATATGTTGAAACTATAAAATGCAGACTGAAACAAGCTTGCTAGAATGGTGGAAGCTTATCTCTGAGAAGAGATGTGACGGCTATGCTCATTCGCGAGAAGATGAGTACAATGAGGCTTTGAAGGCATTTTTACAATAAACATGAATTCCAAAACCCTAGACATCCAAAAACCTAACCCTAGGAGATGAAGCGCCAAAAGTCATGTGGGCCCCGTTGGGGTAAGTTAGCACATCAACTTCCCGGGGTCGTAAATTTTGCATATGATCTCCATTTAGGGCACACGATAGCCCATTGGAAAGGTATTGACGAGGAACTTCATTTAGAGGGATAAATTAGAACATTTGTAAGTCATTTAGGTGTCTGATATCGAAAAAGCATCGTTTAGGCCCTCAAAATCACCTCGGAAGTTCAAGAACCAAAAAACTGTTAAAAATAGTAAGTTGCCAAAAAACTATTTTGAGCCAGTTGGACAAGGTAGGTGGCCACCGAGATCCTCCTAGATCACTAAAACAATGAATTTTCTATGAAATTTTCATATTTTTGAAGGTCTTAAACTTACAGGGCGATTTTGAGGCCCTAAACGATGTTTTTAGGTGATCAAAATCCACAAGAATAGAGTATACCAAAGGTAAAGTATGTCTATGTAGCATAAATAAAATAACGCTGAGAGAGATATCCAACGATCTACTCTGGACGCAAAACAGAGTTCATATGAGAATGTTATAGCTGAAATATTTAAGGTAAAATTTTAGCACTGGTTTACTTCCAAAGGGCATAACTTCTTGCTCAAAAGTTTGTTTGAGGCATAGGAGTAGTCTATGGAAATATTATGAAACATATAATCCAGCCATGGATCCAGATTTGGAATATAGGTATGTAAAAATGTGTAGGAAGAGAAAGAAGACACATGGATAAAAGGGGAAAAACAGTCTAAATTTCTTCAGACCATAAATTTAAGCTCGGAGCTCAGATTTGAGCAAACAAATAGTTGATGGAAAGATCTTGTGGAGGAGAAGACATCTATCGATCCATAATTTTGAATTGGGTGCTAAAATTTCTCAGAAAGTAATAAATTAAATTCTACAACAATAAGTGAGTGGAAAATTGCAGCTTGTGAATGTTGTAACTTTTCGCTCAGAACTCAGAATGAGGCATGAATATCGTCGATGGAGAGATGTTTTCGAGAAGAATGTGCCTAAGGAATCATACTTTGACTTAGTGCATTGTGTTCTTCATAAATCGAGAAGAATAATAACCTGTAATATAGTTAATGAAATGTTATATAGTATGCATGTGCTAACAATAATTATTACATGCACATTTCTTGCAGAATTAAAGGTACAGGAAAACAACTTTGGTTCCTATTTGAGGAATGGATTTATGGATGATGACCAAGGATCTTACATCCATGAGGAAGATATCATAGGTCTGCATGTCAACATGGAAAATGTTGAGATAGAGTCTAATGGAAGAAGAGGCAGGAAAGGGCTTGTAACTATGAGAAGCCTTCATAGAGAAGTGTAGAGCTATAGGGCAGATAATGAAAGGATTACAAAGGCTCAGGAATAGATACTTCAGATTCTAAATATGTTTCATAGGCAAGTTAACAAATACTTTGGCACAAATAAAGTAGTGATTTATAAACAAGTGATCGTATCCATATCCCATAACAGACAGGATGATCATGGGAATGATAGGCAACCAGGAAGCATGAGTCGATGCCATCATTCTCCAATTAAATCCACTATAAGAACTCATGCAAGTTCAAGTCCAGGGAGCATCCCAAGTGTTTCTCCTATCAGGAGGAAGAGAAGAATCCTTGAGGCAGACATCTTGCAAGGTGAACTTAGGAAAACTAATCCACCAACTTTCAATGGTGAGGACACGAAAGGAGAAGAGGTTGAGGCTCGACTGTTGGAAATGAAGAAATATTTCCAGTTACATGATTAACCCTCAAGGGTATAAGCTAGAATTACAACCTACCACTTGCAAGGAAAGGCATCCATGTGGTGGGATCAGCTTAAGCAAGCCAAACATCTTGATGAGAAGAGGATCTCATGGAGGCAGTTCAAAGGAGATTTCCAAGAGAAATATGTGTCTGAACATTATTATGAAAGGAAGATGAAGGATTTCTTTGAACTCAAGTTGGGAAGTATGACAATGGATGAATATGAGAAGAGGTTATTTGAATTGTTGAAGTATGTTGACTTCATAAAGGATGAGAATTTCAAAATTCAAAGGTTTTTGAGTGGGTTATATTCTTTCTATAATGACAAGATACAATATGATAACCCCAAGACTTTAGAAGAAGCCATAAGGAGAGCAAAGCAGAGGAAGGTCGGTTTTCCAAAAATATTGGATTGACAAGATGACATGTAAAAGGGATCAAAGGCAAACAGATTTTAAGCCACCCTTTTTCAAAAACAACTCCCAAGAAAATCAACAAGGTCAGTCAACCCAAAATGAGCACAAGACTATATATTCATTTGGGAAAATTCCCAAGAAATAACATGTACAATGTTGGGGTTGTGAGGGAAATAACTTATATAGGGACTTCCCTCACAAAGGAGAAAGAATGAGGGTTGTCCAAAACTTTCAGGATGATGAAATAGTGGGAGACATGGGAGGAAATATGCCAAGGATTTTTGGAACCTTGGACAACAAGTAATCAGAATATCAATCCCCCGTGATTGAGGTGAAAGGTAAGATTTATAACTAGTCCATAGTAATTTTAATTGATTTTGGAGCTAGCCATAACATAAACTCTAACATTGTTGAAATATTTCACTTGTAAAGGAGTAAGCATAAAAAATCTTGGTTAGTTCAGTTAACCACGGGGGCTAAGAAAAATATCAATGACTCGGTTAAATATTGTCCAATACACATGAATGGATTCAACACAAAGGTAGATGTGAACATCATACCATTGTGTTCATATGATTTTCTAATTGGCATGGATTGGTTGGAAAAGCACCATGTTGTCCTAGACTATTACAGCAAGACAATCACATCTCTTAATGAAAAAGGAAAGAAAGGCAAGGTTCAAATCATTGTAAGAGTTGTAGTTGTTAGATCAATTTCAGATATGCAACTGAAAAAGAGTTTTAGGAAGGGATGTCAGATTTTTGTAGCCCGTATGGAAGAGGCAGCCGGAGATAAGGTGGAAAGCATTGAAGACCACCCGGTCTTGAGGTATTTTGAAGATGTTTTGGGGGAAATCCCAGGATTTCCACCAAAGAAAGACATTGGTTTCTCTATTGATTTGGTGTCGGGAGATGCCCCAATGTCCAAGACACCATACAAAATGGGCACACCGGAATTTAAAGAGTTGCAGATGCAACTTGAAGAACTTTTGAAGAAGGGGTATATATGCCCAATTGTGTGACCTTAGCGGGGGGGAATTCTTTTTGTGAAGAAGAGAGATGGAACCTTAAGGATATGTATTAATTTCGAACAGATGAATAAGTTTACCATATAGAAAAAATATCCTTTTCCAAGGATTGATGATTTATTTGATCAATTGAAAGGTGAAAGAATATTTTCCAAGATTTACTTGAGATCAAGTTATCATCAAGTGAGGATAAAGGAAGAATACGTCAAAAAAACAACATTTAGGACAAGATATGGGAATTATGAATTCATGGCAGTGCCATTTGGGCTATCAAATGCCCCAGCTATTTTTATGTGTCTGCTGAATGGAGTGTTCAGGGAATGCCTAGACAAGTTTGTAATTGTGTTCCTGGATGATATACTCATTTACTCAAAGATAGAGGAGGAACATGAGAAACATTTAAGAATGGTGTTGCAAGTTTTAAGAGAGCATAAGTTGTATGCCAAGTTGATTAAGTTCATCTTTTATCAATAGAAGATTCACTACTTGGGGTATATAATTTCAGCAGATGAGATGGTCGTGGATCCCAAGAATATAGAGGCCATTAGAGGATGGCCAATGCCAAGAAGTGTTAAATAAGTCAAAGCATTCATTGGCCTTGCAGGGTATTACCAAATATTCATAAAAGGATTCTCAAAGATTGCAAGCTTGATCACTTCCTTGCAAAAGAAGGGAGTGAAATTTGAATGGACTCCCAAGTGTGAAGGGATATTTCAACAATTGAAAGACATCTTGACAAGTGCGCCAATATTGAAGATTGCAGATCCAAATGAATATTGTGTGGTGTGCATTAATGCATGCAAAGAAGGGCTTGGTGGAGTCCTCACACAAAAATTTCATGTGGTATGCTATGAGTCCATAAAATTAAAAGAGCATGAGAAGAATTGTGCTACACATGACTTAGAATTAGCATCCATTATTCATGCATTAAAAATGTGGAGACATTACCTCATGGGGAGGAAATTTGAGCTAAGGATAGACCATTGTGGTCTAAAACATTTATTTGGACATACCACATTAAATTCCAGACAAACTATATGGTTGGTATTCTGTAGTGAATATGACTTTGAGATTAGGCAACTCAAAGGAAAAGAAAATCAAGTGGCTGATGCACTCAACAAGAGAGCTCATGAGATGCATATTGCAGTCATTAGCATGTACAAGACTGATCTGAAATATAAAATTGTTGCAACAACAAATTTAGATCAATACTATCTAAAAATAAAAATAAACATTACAACAAGACAATTTTCAACAGAAATTTAAAGACTTTGAGCTAAAAGAAGATAAAATTCTCATGTACAAAGGAAAAGTATATGTGTTGAATTCCAATGAGATGAAAAATACAGTGATGAAGGAAATGCACAATGTGCCATATGTTGGGCACCCAAGATATCAAAAAACAATTACAGTTGTGAGAAGCCAACATTTTTGGCCTCGAATGGAGAAAGAGGTGGCTAACTATATTGTTAGATGCCTAGAATGCCAGAAGGTAAAGACAAAACATAGAAATCCAACTGGGTTATTACAACCATTTCTCATTCCAAAATGGAAGTGGGAAGTGGTTACAGTTGATTTTATTACTAAGCTGCCTAAAACAGTGAAGCAACGTGATTCCATCATGGTGGCGGTGGATAAATTAACTAAGGAATCACATTTTATTCCAGTAAATGATACACACAAGACAACAAATATTGCATAAATTTACATGAAATAAGTTGTTAGGTTACATGGAGTGCCTAAGGCAATTGTTTCAGACAAAGATCCAAAATTTACATCCAATTTTTGGAAGGGTTTGTTCAAAGGTTTTGGAACAAATCTAAATCTTAGCACAATGTATCACCCAGAGTCAGATGGGAAAACAAAGAGGACTAACAGAATAATTGAGACATGCTTAGAATGCATGCGATGGAACAACCATCAAATTGGAAAGATTATATTAATTTAGTTGAATATGCTTACAATAATGGGTATCAAACCTCATTAAAAATGAGTCTGTTTGAAGCATTTTATGGAAAGAAGTGTAACACACCAGTGAGTTGGGATATCCAGCATACATAGTGGTTATTGGGCCATATTTGTTGAAGGAAATGGAAGAGCATATGGCAAAGATAAATCATAATTTAAAGGCTTTCCGATATAGGAAAAAGAGTTATGCAAGAAATAACAAACTTCTCAGAGATTTTAAAGTGGGTGAACATGTATTTTTAAAATTGAAAGTGAAGAGAAGTTCGTTAAGATTGGAAAGCTACCCAAAGTTGGTAGTAAGATGTTGTGGACCTTTTGAAATCTTAGAAAAGATAGGGCCAGTTGCATACATTCTAGCATTGTCTGCATCCATGAGAGTGCATAATGTATTTTATGTATCATTATTAAAGAAATATGTCTCTAACCCTAACCATATAATTGATTAGACTATGATCCAAGTGGAACACAAAGGGGATTTCCGAGTGGAACCAATACACATCCTAGATAAGAAAGTCAAAGTGATCAGGAGAAAATCCTAGGGATGGTAAAGGTTTAATGGACCTGCTACGGTCCTGAATATTCTACATGGGAGCATGAATAAAACATGTGGGAAGAATACCCACAAATGTTTGTCAATTTTGAAGAAAAAAAAAAATATAAGAATGCAAGACTCCATTTTGAGTAGATAGAGTTCTGGAACTACATATCATAGTCCTAGCCAACCTACATTGGGGGCCCTAACAAAAGAGTGGTATATCCCGATAGACTGAGAGCAGTGAAGGGGGTACATTCCTTGGGTCAGTGGGTTGAGGGGAACATGAGATTTTGGTTGGAAATGTTGTTGGAGTTGTAAAATTGCAGAATTTTTATTTCTTAGTATTATGATGTAAATTGTGCATGTATATCTGCATAGTGTGCACTGATAATGTTGTACAGTTGTAGGGGAGGGGGAATGTAACATCCCCGCTATAATCCCCATTTTAATTAATTTTTATTTTGTAGATATAATAAGTGGCCACGACCAAGCGATGTATATGTGAATTTTAACAAATAAAATGCGATGTCAACTACTAGGGGATATGGACATAGATGGGGGTTGAATTAATCCACAAGAGAGGGGAGGTTATAAGATAATGTATAATAGAGAGGTCCAATGGGTAATTACCCATATCTATTAATTCAACCCACATTCCTGAATTTTATTATCATTATGTATTACAATTTTATTTTTTAATTGAGTGTCCCTAAAGCCAATCATTGAATACATGTAAGAGGGTGGGTCTGAGAAGTCAAATCTCATATTTATTAGGAGCATGGGGAATAAGTACAATCAACTTTTCAAAGTGTATGAGTCAAGCAAGCAATCCAACGGAGAGGAAATTTGTATGGGCAATTACAACATTTTTAGGCAGTCAATATTTTGCATGAACAACAAGTAGAGAGAAAAAAAGAAGATATTAGACCTGGAGCAACCATGGAGGGAGAATTCTGGAGCATATTTGGAGCAGAAGACTGAAGATCCAAGTTTTCATGCCCGAAGAGTGAACTCTTGTGTGAATTGCACTAAAACAACAAGTGATTGTTGTTTTTTTTCCCGGTAGTTTTCCTAGCAGTGAACTCCCTTGAGTTTCCCAGTAGAGATATTATTGGTTACCTGTGCTTGAGAGACCCTGATAAATGAATGGGATGCCCGAGGGAATGAGAATAGTGAAGGTATACATTCCGTTGGTTGGGCAGGTCGAGAGGAAGAGAGTTGGTGGAAAATCAAGATAGTTGTGGGAGAATACCAAAGGGTTGTGGGATTTCTGAGTTGTGAGTGGACAATGAGAGACCACCCTATTTTATGGATTTCTAGCCCCATATCGGGGGTGATTTGATGTTGAAATATGGAACAAAAATTCTATGGTTGAGTGGAACGTCAGTACCAAGCAATTGGTTGCACAACTATTTTAAAAGATAAGTGTTTTATCTGGTGTATGTGTTATATTTATGAGTTAAATTGTTGTGCATGCACTCTGTATTTAAAAAGGATTTATATGTTATTGTGTTGAGCCATTAAACTGTACTCGTCATTTTTAGCATGGTGTAGACAAACTTAATTAATGTTATGGGATAGTAGTTAAATCTGGTTGTAATTCATAGTTGGTAAGCTACAAGAAATTAGCTATCATAGAAAATTTTGTTTTATGTGCTTTCCACGTAGTAATGATCCTCAATTCAACTAGGGAACATTACAAGGTTTTCCTTGGAAAAAAGAATAACAAAGTTAAAAACATTAAAATAAAACATACAAAAAAAATTAGAAAGTTGAAATTATGAGGATGACACATATGGGTTTGTCATTGGTGGGGGTCTCCTTTGGTGGGTGAAAACATTGCCAACTTTTGTAGCTATCAAGGCCACCATTTTCCAGTGGAAAATCCCATGACGATCTTCTCCCTTCCCCAACCTTCCCTCTTCCTCCAATAATGACATATGGAGAGTATAGTAGGGCGGCATTGGACATGGGAGGGGGAAGGAGGAGGGAGGGAGGGGTCGAGGTCAAGGTTAGGTGTGTGGGTGTAGGTGAGAGATGAGGCAAGAGAGGAGAGGGAGTTTGGTGAGTGATGTAGTGGCATCCATTATTAGTAAGTTATCTTGGACGCATTTGAATACACATATGGGTGTGGAAGAATTAGAAGTACTTCTAGTAAAATATTTCAAGATTTGAGAATGTCCACCTTGCCTTGGGCATGAATATTAAATATATAGGCATGTATATTCTTAAATTATTGAAATAAGGGTATCTTTGTTCTAAGAAATGCAAAATTTAGACTTGGAGTGAATTTAATAAGTACTTTTCCTAAAAAATCTAATAAATCGTAATGTAGTGAAATATTTATTGTCCATGGTGAATTTTTATAAACCCTTGGAATATGAAGTGATGAATTTGAACAGTTGGGTAGTTGGAAGACCAAAAGATAAGGAACAAAATCATAAATACGAACTTTTTGAATGAACAAAGGGTGTTTGGCTCTCTGTTGATTTGGTTGTTGTGGGTTTTAGAAATCTATGCATAGGCT
The DNA here is from genome assembly GCA_010110895.2 of Picea sitchensis. Lineage (NCBI taxonomy): Eukaryota > Viridiplantae > Streptophyta > Pinopsida > Pinales > Pinaceae > Picea > Picea sitchensis. Next base: position 41,678 of record SNQJ01S0083184.1, read on the forward strand.
TTGTAAATGTAATGTCAAGTGGAGCATAGATTATAGAAGGCTAGAATAATCAAGAGAAGGACCTCAGATTGCAATTGATTAGATTCTTGAACGATATAGGTAATGGTAGAATAAAATTATCTTGTTTTGATGGTAGTTTAAAGGTCGATGCATTGATTGATTTGATTAATGTAGTAGAAAGGTGTTTAAATTTTTGAGAAATTAGAGGATCCATATAGAATAAAGTTTGTTGTTTCAAAATTGAAAGGACACTTTGCTTTGTAGTGGGATCATGTTTAGACAGATATGTAACGTACCCCAATGTTACGACTACAAGCAAGTGAAAAACAATTTGAGCAGGAAGGAAACACGACATGATCTTTTAAACAACTCGACTTGACGACGAACACAACGCATGTAGATCGGGAAATAGACAACAACGAATCAGCACATTAGCACATCATGCAACTAGATGAAACATGAAATAATCAAAGGACCAATGAAAGCGACTACCCTCCTGACACAGTGGCTTCAACAACCAGGAACTAGAAACCTCTACGTCGCGCAAAACCCAATTCCTTAAGGCGTAACAAAACCAAGTACCAACAACCATTACAACGAACAAACACCCACATCGAGAAGCACAGACTCAGGCTAGGTTATCATTCGCCTCTATCCATCAGGGCGTGCAATGACCCCCTCAATAGGAATCATGTCGTCTCATGGTGATAGGCGTGATGGTAACCCTGGCGCAACATAACACATCCATACCAATAACCCAAGAAAAATTTTGACGCGCTAGGAGACTGAAATAAATGACAAGAAGACTACACCCACGCCCCCAAGCAACAGGTCGACAAGACACAATATGACATCACTCAAATTAAATTGTACAAGTTATTAAACAACTTCAGCAATCAACCATAACCCAATATCCTTTCAGCCTGATTTCTAAGTGTGAAGGATTGGACTACTAGAAATTTTATCATTATCATAAATGTGTCCAAATTGTGACCAAGAATGTGAACTAATAACATTGTTAATATTATCACAAAGTTATCATAAAGGTGGACTAATATCTCTAAGAATGATATCGTTGTCCCATAATAATATTCGGTCCAATCATATTCGTTCTCTATAAAAAATAAGAGATAATAAAGATGTTAACACTAATGATATATAATGATGACATTGTTGTCTAAATATAGGGCTATCCCTTAAAGAGATTGTTGTCTAACAAAATAATTAATAGTTTGAAAAGGAAATTAGCAAGGAGTTAGATTATGTATCGATGTCATGAATATTTACTATATTAACTCGTTATCTAAAGAATCCTTAATGTCATACAACAATTTAAAATCAAGTATAATTTGTAGTCATTCAACGCAAGTGCTCGCTTCCTAGTGAATCTTCCTCGTTATTCAACAATTTAAATTCAAATGTAGAAAGTTGTTGTCAAACGATGATAGTGCTAATTCAATTGTTATTATATATTCCATTCGTTGTCTATCATAGAATTCATGTCGCTTCTATGTAAATGAGTGTTCGATATCTATTCAATAGATGGAATCGTTGTCTTGATACATGAGAATCCGTTGTCCACTAACATATAAAATTTATGTCTTAAATTATGAGAATCGCTATAACATATGATACAATATGAGAATCACTAATATACAACATCTAATAATATAAGAATCGCTATAATACAACATCCAACAATATAAGCATCGCTATAACACAACATCCAATAATATAAGCATCGCTATAATACAACATCCAATAATATAAGCATTGATATAATACAACATCCAATAATATAAGCATCGCTATAATAAAACATCCAATAATATAAGTATCGCTACCAGGTATGTCGTTGCGGTAAATCTTTCAAAGGGAAATTAAAACTTAGTCAACGAAATAGCTGCCAGGTAAGAGTGTTGGGTTAAATGCATTCAAGGGAAATAAAACTTCATCAACGAATAGCTGCCAGGTAAGAGCGTTGGGTTAAATGCATTCAAGGGAATTAAAAACTTCATCAACGAAATAGATTCCATGACAAATGCAGATATATAATCCTGATGTATGATAACGCAGGTGTTAAATTGTTGTCATAATTATAGATGTCTAGATTCACGGGTTTTAGAGCGATCTAAATTTGCAGTCAGACATTGTTAAAAGCATAAAATTTTGTTGTGTGCTATCAAAACGCATACAGTGTATAATCTCACATACACAACAAATGAGCGCAGGTTCACATTAGGATTTATATATTCAATCGTATTCCATGATACATGTATTCAACGTTGTCTTTGAAACCATTCAAAACGTTGTTTGTCTACTCATTATGATATAAGTTCAGACGTTGTCTATTCATATTGTTGGGTAAAACGAAATGGGGAAAAACGAAAAGGGAAGTGGACGCCTAAAGGATGGTTTCAACAGTAGGAATGATTCAAGATCTAGATGCAAAGGATGGTAAAGACGTAGGTGGTATCAAAAATGCAATCATTCTCAATCTGGTATAAAAAATGCAACCATTCTCAGTTTGGTATCAAAACGAAATCATTCTCATTCATGATAAACACGCAGTCTGGTTATTAGAAACGTTGTCAAAAAAAATTAAGGTGGGGATGAACTCTACGGAGAAAGGATCACTGCCCAACAGAGTCACGGTGTGAAATACATATTAAAGGTGAAATCAAATGCTCTGTACAAATTAAGACTCTATACATTTCACATCTATACAAGTTTGTTGTGTATAAAATTTACAATTACCTCTATACAATTTCGTTGTGTATTGATTTACCATTCATTGTGTATAGAATTTACAATTACCATTTACATCTATCAAGAGAAATTAAGACTCCATACAAAATTACATCGATTAAATTTATTGGGTAAAAATGCAGGTATTCACGGTAAAAGTTTTGTTGTTATCCAAGGCATAAATTTACTGTCATTCAAGTGTAAAAACACAATCAATATATAAATTAAAACGTTGTCATTCACATTTTAATAACGCTGAGATTTTACCAATCAAGAGCTGGGAAGTGTCATTAAAATCGCAGAACATAAAATGCCATCCAAAAACGCAGAGGTGATATTAAAAATGTGGAGACTATTAAGTTGTTCGCAGAGAGAAATGATAAACAATACACAAAGATGCTCAATCACAAGAAGGCGCAAATACATTCATTCATCCATGAATCAATCAACTATGGGGATAAGTAAGGGGTAGACACCTGGGAAAAAATTTATCCTTCGCTCATCATCCATGCACAGAAAATAAGGGCATTAGAATCTATATGTCTTTAAACACTGAAGTGACGACCGTCGATTCGGCTCCTAGTCGACTGCTCAGGCAGGCACTGATGAACTAGGGATAAGGGCGGAAGATAAAGCACAATATCTTCATAACAATCAATAAAAACCACACAGATAAGTTATTGAAATCAGAAATTGAGTTCGCCAAAGGAAATCCATTCAAAAAACAACAAGCAAGGGGAATACCATACCGTAGGGAAGCAGGTGCAAGACAACGCATGGAAATGAAATATTAAACTGAGCACGGATAAATTACAAATGTAAATTTAATTTCATTGCAAGTAACAATTTAAACCGGCGTACCTTAGCCAAACACGACTGCTCAGTATTTTTTGTCCCACGTGTGCTCTTTCCAGCTTCCGCTTATCGATCTGTGTGACCTCACCGGGACCTCCCAGCTAACGCTAGGGGCACTCTTCTTCCCCCTGATCCCCCCAAGCCGCAAAGGGGCCATGCACACTATACCAGAGAACAGCTAGAACCCAGCTCGCCTCGCAAGTTCGAGCTACCACTCGTTACCCGAGCTGGGTATCCCAACTCCCACAAGAGAAGCTCAGTCAAGACAAAAAATCAGCAGTGTAACACTATGCATAAAGATCACATTCATACTCCTCCTCCATCTTTTTTATAGAGTTTTTAAGTGATTTCTTTCCCAAATTCTCATTTAATTTATTTTTCATTATTTTAATCAGAAAAAACTTCCCCCATACACATGTCACCCATCCCCTTAGTTGCACCAGAAATTAATTTCATTAAATATTTAATTATTCCTATTTCCCTCACCCGCCTAAAAGCATTCCTAAAAACTCTCCTTGGTGTCCCAATATTCCCGTACACATCTTAAATGACTTACGCCTTACTAAATTCTTAGTACAGTTCAAAAATAGCAGGTTCCCAAGGCAAGATTCCTTACTAAGTTAGACATTCATCCTTTTCCTTTATGTTTCCCCTTTTCTTTATATTTCCCCTTTTTCCTTTAGTTTCCCTCTTTTCCCTTTTTAGCTAAAACTCAATTTAGCAAGTGTAGAAAAACAACCTTTTACCATTTGTTCTTTTTAATTAAAAAAAAAATTAATTATCATATGTAGATAAAACAATCATTTCCCTTTTAAAATTTCAATCCCCCAATATAATTTGTTTTTAATAAATTAATGGAATTTCTTACCCCCTTCTCGTTACATGTTTAATTATGATTATTATTTTTTACCACATCTGTCACTTAGACCTAGATTTTAATTTCACTAGGATGGGCGACATTTTTATTAGGGAAATTGTTTTTAAATCTTACTTATCACATCATTCATTTTAAGGCCGACTAGGTTTATTCACTTACTCATTGAAATCACGATGTGCCCTTCAGGATGCACTAGGTGCTCCAAGGGTGCCACTCGTCTTTTTCCATTTTCCTTGTGCGACGTTCCCTTCAAGACGCACTACGTGCTCCAAGGGTGTCACTTGCCTCTTTTTGTTTTCCTTGTACGACGTGCCCTTCAGGACGCACTACGTGCTCCAAGGGTGCCACTTGCCTCTTGACTGACTTGGTAGACATCAAAAACACTTGTAGTCAATACTCCGCTAGGTGATCTTGTGGGAGACTAAGGGCCTCTAAGGAAAAAGGCCCATGCCTTATTGCACGCCCCTTATAATCATCGTGAGCGACTGTCGCAGTCTTCCCTCACGACATCGTGGGTCCTCTCGAACTAGGTAATCGTTAACCTACAATTCGAGCCACGAAGGGAGTGCTAGTAGGATGTGGCATGGCTATTTTCCACACCTCTCCCTCAAAGTCTCTGGTTGTCATGCATGACCCCTCTACTCCACATGTGAGTTTGATCGGAAAGCTATCGTCAGACTACATCATCAATGAATCATGTCAGAAAAATAATCAATCATCATAACATCTAATCATATGTACATATGTCACATCAAAAATAATCAACCCAACAGTCCACTCCTTGACTTGACCCGGAGTCCAAGGGGTTTCATTGATGCCTCTGCATCCTCGAGGTCCAAAGTCCTGAACACTCAGGCGAACCCAGTCAATAGAATTTGTCTATGTCAATACAACAAAATAGCATATCACCATATTCATAATGCCTCATAACCATAATCAAACAACCAAAAGTATAATAATCTGGATCACTTGCAAGCAAGTGTCCTCAAAGAATAAGTTCGGTCAGTGCGCGCAAGAACGGGATGTTACATACACCCCCTCTTGGTCTAAAATTCATCCTGAAGTTTCATAGTATATAAATGCTGAAATAATGTGTATCACAGTATCATAAGTATATCTATCAAACAAAAATGGAAACTGATGGCGCATATCATATGCGTCCTCCCAGGTCGCTGAGTGCAGACTATATTTGTCCCACTGGACCTTGACCTGATCTACTATTTGATTTCATAGCTATCGAATGCAATGATCTAGAATATGGATCGGCTCTGCCGTGAGCGCACTCTCATCCGATACCTGCAAAATCCTCAAGTCAAACCTATGTAGGATCACTAACATAATGTCTCAAACAGAGATGTGAAAGACATCGTGCATATGCCTCAAGGATTAGGCAAGGCTAGTCAATAGGCCATGACCCTCTCTTTTCCACAATCTCACAGGATCCTACGAACCTAAGAGATAGTTTAGCACCCTTTCCACACTTGATTGAACTCTTATGCGGTTTATCTCGCAAGAATACTCGATCGCCAACATCGTAACTACAGTCAAAACAATGTGCATCGGAATAACTCTTCTACTAATCGTGCGCTTCCTCGATCCATTGTCTTATTGTTTGCAATGATATTCCATTTCTTGGATCGCTTCTAGTCCCACCAAGACCCAATCCTCAAGCCAATCCCAACTCAAAGGCGTCTGAAACGGTCGCCCGTAAAGAAACTTGAAAGGCACCATCATAATGGTGCTTTGATAACTGTGGTTATATGCAAATTCTACCAATGGAAATAATTCTTCCCAACGATTATGTTGGTCCATCATGTACATACGCAACATGTCCTCCAAGATTTGGTTTGTTCGTTTGGTTTTCTCATCTATCTCTGGGTGATACGCAGTACTAAATTTAAGTTGGGTTCCCAATGCCTCTTGGAAACTAGTCCAAAATCATACAGTAAACATCGATCCTTGATCGGATATCATCCTCTTATGAACGCCATGCAGCCTCACAATCTAACTGATGAAAACTATATCTATGTCAGGTGCCTGATACATCGTACGCATAGGAATAAAATGAAAACTCTTCATCAGAGTGTCGACTACCACAAAAATCGATTCATGTCTCCTTGCCTTCAATGGAAATCCAACAATGGAATCCATCGAAATGACCTCCCATTTTGATTCAAGAATAGCGTGTGGTTGTAGTAATCCTGTTGGATGTATATGTTCAGCCTTCACCTACTGACATTCTAGACATCTTTCCACGTAGTTGAATATGTCTGCCTTCATTCCTTTCCAGAAAAATAAGGGTTTATTGTCTATCCTCATCTTCTTCACACCCGGGTGAGCCATGTACGCGGCCCTGTGAGCCTAGTTTAGGATCAAACTCCTCAACTCGTCGTTGGGCGGTACGTAAAATCAATTTTTAAATCTCAATAATCCATCGTCGTCAAACGTAAATCCTTCAAGTCTTGATACCATCATTGTGTTTTGTTCGATATAATCCTTGACCTCTTTGTACCAGCCATTGTCGCATTGTAAGGTTATCATCTTTTCACGAAGATTCGTCTAAAGAGGTATCACCAAAATTATGCGCTGTCTCTGACTCAATGCATCAACTACTCTATTCATTGTTCCCTTTATGTAAGTAATCTCTAAATCATACTCGCTAAGCAATTCCGACCAACGTTGTTGTCACGCGTTCAAGTTGCTTTGCGTAGAGATGTGCTATAGTCCACAGTGGTCTATTTTTAGTTCAAAATTCCATCCAATAAGGTAGTGTCTCCAAACTCCCAAGGCATAAACAATGGATAACAACTCCAAATCGCATGTTGCATAGTTATCCTCATGCCTTCTCGACTTTCTCGAGATGCAAGTGATCACTCGAGCATCTTGCATCAAGAATCTTCCTAAGCCTTCTTTTGATGCGTCAGTGCATACCAAGAAGTCTGCATCCATGTCAAAGACCTTTAGTATCGGTGTTGTTGTCAACATCTTCTTGAGCCTGTGAAATGCTTCCATGCATTTCTCGATCCAAACAAACTTCTTGTTCTTCTTCTGAAATTCCGTAATTGGATTTGCTATCCCTGAGAAACCCTCAACGACCTGTCAATAACATCCCACTAAACCCATGAAGCTACGCACTTCGAGGACATTCGTCGGCGCAGGCCATTTCACAATAGCCTTGACCTTGGCTAGATCCATGGTGATACCTTTGCCAAAGATGACATGCCCTAAGTAGTGAATCTTCGATCGATAAAATGAGCATTTAGAAAATTTCCCAAACAATTTGTTCTCTCGTAGACAATGTAGTACCAAGTGCAAGTGCTTGTCATGCTCCTCCATCATCCAAGAGTAAATCAAAATGTCATCAATGAATACTTGGATGAACTTGTCCAAGTATTCATGGAACACCCCGTTCATCAAAATCATAAAAACCCCCAAGGCGTTCGTCAGTCCAAAAGGTAAAACAGTAAACTCGTAAAGTCCAAACCTAGTCTTAAAGGCAGTCTTAGGGACGTCATCCTCCTTGATCTGTAACTAGTGATACCCTGATCTCAAGTCAATCCTTGAAAACATCGTCGCACCCTTCACCTGATCAACGGATCATCAATCCTTGTCAATGGACATTGATTCTTGATCGTTGCCTTGTTCAATTGACGGTAGTCAATACAGAGTCTCCACAACCCATCCTTATTTCATATGAAAATAACAGGCACACCCCACGGTGAAATACTGGGATGTATAATTCCCAGATCCAGCAACTCCTTCAGTTGCATTTTCAACTCCTGTAGCTCCGGAGTCGACATCCGATAAGGCGTTATTGCTATCGGTTCAATCCCTTGTTTTAGGTCTATTGTAAATTCCAAATCCCTCTCTGGAGGCATCCCAATTAACTCCTCAGGGAAGACGTCTGCAAACTCTCACACCCCTTGAAGGTGTTCTAGACCTTCCGCTACTCCCTTTACATTTAACGCAAGGATCGCATAAATCTTACATCCCTTGGGCAAGCTCTTCCATAGTTGTAAGGAAGAGATGAACCTCAGGGAAACTCGTTGGTTCCTACCTGTGATCACACGTCTCTGTCCCTCGATCGACCAAGCTCAATCATTTTGTCTTACAGTTGAGTATCGCCTCATGTGATTCCAACCAGTCCCTATCGATAATGACGTCATAAGATCCTAAGATCGTGACGTATAGGTTGGCCCTAGTGACAAATTCTCCCAGGTTAAGGCTACAGCCCGTAAACTTCCCTCCAACCTTCTAATTGGCTCCTAAATCCCTTTCTACAAAGTTAAATTCACTATGTTCGACTGCCTTTACCTTAGTTCATTTTAGCATTGCCCCAGAAATGAAACTTTCTACAGCACCAGAATCTATGAAAATACTAAGGGTCTGGTCAGTGACGGTACCTGACGTCTCGAGCACAGTTGACTGGTTCTCTGCCTGGCAATTACTCACCGCTACATGAATCCAATGGGCCTTGCCTAAAACTCCCATGGTAGTGGATCCAGCTGAACCAGAAGCTTCGCTCCTCTCCACTAGGTAGTCATGCTTGTAATGTGGCTCCCCACATTCCAACACACTTTCTTTGGTCCAGTATTCCTAGTACCCGAAGTAGAATTTGGATCCTAACACTAAGGCCAACACGAACTTGTTGCCCTTAAGTTTCTCGGTAAAAGGTACGGAGCATACCGAAGCAGCTCCAAGAATGGGCCTCGTATTGGGGCACCGTATGGATGCCTTGTCGCAAGGCGTTGAACTCATTGAGCTGACTCTCAACGAATTCCTCTGATAGATACCTCTCTCAGAACCGTTCCTCGAATAGTTCCCATGACATGTCTTTAACGACCATGTTCAAATGCGGCAAGAGCGTCTTCCACCATAGAAGAGTACTCCCCTTCAACTGAAAGACCGCCATGCAGACCTGCATTTTGGAGGTATAGTTGCTAAGTGCAAAGCACATCGCCATATTTTCCAACTATGCCTCGGCGACTCTGTCATCCGGGCACCAAAGAACTCGGACAATTTGACCTTCTCGAGTTCGCGGTGAATGCTACTAGTATCGATTGGAGCGTGCGGTGGACCCTCAGGAGGTGTCGGCACCATGGCCTCATCTCTATCCAAAAAACTGAGCAGTGCCTCACACATTCGCTGAAAATACCTCCTCAGCCCAACCACATCACCAACAACTATATGTTCCTTCCCGACAACCTGTTCGTCTCTCTAGGGGTTAGACCCCTCAGGCATGGATGCTACTGGAGGCATCGCGCCTCCTCCCCTAGAACCTTTTTGTCTTCCTCCGCGGCGTCCTCTAATCGAGATCACCACATGAATATGTTTAAATTTTTAACTAGCGCTAGGCTAACACTCAAGGGTTTACTGCAGTGGAAAGCATGGAGATCCACGGTCACAGGGTTGAACCCGTTCTGATACCATATGTAACGTACCCCAACGTTAGGACTACAAGCAACGCAAGTAAGTGAAAAAAAATTGAGCAGGAAGGCAACACGACATTTGTTAAACAACTCAACTTGACGACGAACACAACACATGCAGATCAAGCAACAGACAATAACGACTCAACACGTTAGCACATCATGCAACTGGATGAAACATGTGATAATCAAAGGACCAATGAAATTGACTAATCTCCCGACATGAGCAAGACAATTCCCACACGCTAAAGAAAAACATCAACCGCCCAACACAGTGGCTTCGATGACCATGAACTAGAAACCTCTACGTCGCGCAAAACCCAATGCCTTAAGGCGTTACAAAACCAAGTACCAACAACCATTACAACGATCAAACGCCCACATCAGGAAGCATAGACTCGGGCCAGGTTATCATTCACCTCTATTCATTAGGGTGCGCAATGATCCCCTCAATAGGAATCATGACGTCTCATGGCGATAGGCGTGACGGTAACCCTGGTGCAACATAACACATCCATACCAATAACCCAAGAAAAATTTCAACGCGCTGGGAGACCGAAAAAATTGACAAGAAGACTACACCCACTCCCCCAAGCAACAGATTGATAAGACACAATATGACATCACTCAAATTAAATTGTGCAAGCTATTAAACGACTTCGCCAGTCAACCAAAACCCATTATTTGTTCATCCTGATGTCTAAGTGTGAAGGAGTGGACTACTAGAAATGTTATCATTATCATAAATGTGCCCAAATTGTGACCAAGAATGTGAACTAATAACATTGTTATTATTATCACAAAGTTATCATAAAGGTGGACTTATATCTCTAACAATGATATCGCTGTCCCATAATAATATTTGGTCCAATCATATCCGTTGTCTATAAAAAATAAGAGCTAATAAATATGTTAACACTAATGATATATAATGATGACATTGTTGTCTAAATATAGGGCTATCCCTTAATGAGACTGTTGTCTAACAAACGAATTAACAGTTAGAAAAGGAAATTAGCAAGGAGTTAGATTATGTATCGTTGTCATGAATATTTATTGTATTAACTCCTTGTCTAGAGAATCCTTACTGTCATACAACAATTTAAAATCAAGTATAAGTTGCAGCCATTCAACGTAAGTGCTCGCTTCCTAGTGAATCTTCCTCGTTATTCAACAATTTAAATTCAAATGTAGAAAGTTGTTGTCAAACAATGATAGTGCTAATTCAATTGCTATTCTATATTCCATTCGTTGTCTATCATAGAATTCATGTCGCTTCTATGTAAATGAGGGTCCGTTATCTATTCAATAGATGGAATTGTTGTCTTGATACATGAGAATCCGTTGTCCACTAACATATAAAATTTATGTCTTAAATTATGAGAATCGTTATAACATATGATACAATATGAGAATAACTAATATAAAACATCCAATAATATAAGAATCGCCATAATACAACATCCAACAATATAAGCATCGCTATAACACAATATCCAATAATATAAGCATCCTTATAATACAACATCCAATAATATAAGCATCGCTATAATACAACATCCAATAATATAAGCATCACTACCAGGTATGTCGTTGTGGTAAAGCTTTCAAAGGGAAATTAAAACTCAATCAACGAAATAGCTTCCAGGTAATAGTGTTGGGTTAAATGCATTCAAGGGAAATAAAACTTCATCAACGAATAGATACCAGGTAAGAGCGTTGGGTTAAATGCATTCAAGGGAATTAAAAACTTCATCAACGAAATAGCTGCCATGAAAAACATAGATATATAATCTTGATGTATGATAACGCGGGTGTTAAATCACTGTCATAATTATAGTTGTCTAGATTCAGGGTTTTAGAGCGATATAAATTCGCAGTCAAACATTGTTAAAAGCATAAAATTGTGTTGTGTGCTATCAAAATGCATACAGTGTATAATCTCGCAGACACAACAAATGAGTGCAGGTTAATATTAGGATTTATAGATTCAATCGTAGTCCATGATACATGTATTCAACGTTGTCTCTTAAACCATTCAAAATGATGTATGTCTACTCATTATGATATAAGTTCAGACGATGTCTATTCATATTGTTGGGTAAAACAAAATGGGCAAAAATGAAAAGGGAAGTGGACGCCTAAGGGATGGTTTCAACAGTAGGAACGATTCCATATTTAGATGCAAAGGATGGTAAAGACGCAGGTGGTATAAAAAATGCAGTCATTCTCAGTTTGGTATAAAAAACACAGCCATTCTCAATCTGGTATCAAAACGCAATCATTCTCAATCATGGTAAACACACAGTCTGGTTATTAGAAACGTTGTAAAAAAAATTTAAGGTGGGGTTGAACTCTATGGAGAAAGGATCGCTTCCCAACAAACTCATGGTGTGAAATACATATTAAAGGTGAAATCAAATGCTTTGTACAAATTAAGACTCTATACATTTCACATCTATACAAGTTTGTTGTGTATAAAATTTACAATTACCTCTATACAATTTCGTTGTGTATCAATTTACCATTCGTTGTGTATAGAATTTACAATTACAATTTACATCTATACTATTTACATCTATCAAGATAAATTAAGACTCCATACAAAATTACGTCGATTAAATTGGTTGGGTAAAAACGTGATCCGGATTTATGTAGGAACACAATGAAATACATAAATACACATAAAAACAGAGATGCAGCGGAAATAAGACTTCATTTCATTAATAACAAATGACTGAAATATGCTTACAGACATAATGGAAATAAACTAGCTAGGGTGATGGTAGCTTATCTCTGAGAAGAGATGTGGCGGCTACTGGCCTCTGAACTATGTTACAATGAGGCTCGAAGGCCTATTATTATTGAGAAACAATGGAAAACCCTAAACATCCAAAGACCTAACCCTAGGAGATGAAACGCCAAGACTATGGGCCCCGTTTGGGTAAGTTGGTACATCAACTTCCCGGGGACGTAACTTTGGCATACGATATTTGTTTGACGCGTTCCATACCTCATTAGAAAGATCTATCTGTTTCCCAAAAAACGTTGTTTAAGGCCTCAAAATGGCTCTGGAAGTTCAGGACCCGAAAAACTGCTAAAAATAGTAAACTGTGTGGAAACTGAAAAAATGAAAGAAGCAATGGTGGGGATCCAAGTGGAATAGGTGGGTGGCCACCAATATACACCTGGATCATTCATCCCCCCTTAGGAATCAATGGTCCCCATTGCGTTGAGTTCCTCCATGAGATGAGGAAACTTCTGTTGAACTTGGTCCCCGGTGAGCCACTTGCCTTGGTGAAGGAGTTGGCCTGCTTTGACAACTCGATATAGAGCTATCCTTTGTTTTCAGGTGTGCTTGATCTGTGTATCCATGATCTAATCAGTTCTAGCTTGTTCCATGCAGTCTGGATTTAACTCTGTTGGTGTGATTTGTTCTGCCATGTCGGATGTGTCTAGTAGAGGTGGAAAGCAGGGTCGAAGGTGGTCCACATTGAACACTGGGTGCAGACCAAGGAATGGTGGAATGTTGAGCTCAAAGGAATTTTCCCCTATAGCCTTGGTGAGGGTGTACGACCCATATCGGAGTGAATGAAGCTTGCGGTGGGGTCTAGCGAGGCGCTCCTTTTGCAAATGCATGCATTTTGTCGCCCACCTGGAAGTTGTGTGGCACTCGATGTTGGTCATGGCGCTGCTTGTAGTTGTCATTGGAATTTTGTGGGATATCTTGAACCTATTAGCGGATGTGTTGAATACGCTCAATAGATTGTTTTCCATATCAGCCTCAGACTGGACATGAGTTGAATCTTCTGGAGTAGCCACAAATGGCATGGCTGTATGGGACAGTGGCTGGAATCCAAGCCTACTTGAAAGGGGTTGTAGCTAGTTGAGCTATGGAGAGACCAGTTGTAACTGTGTTGTACATAGGAGGCTCTCATCCCATGTGCGTGGATGCTTTGAATTGTACATGCACATAATGTGTACAGTCACATCCGGTTGATGACCTCTGTCTACCCATCAGTTTGTGAATGGATGGAAGTTGTGGACTTGGTGAGCTAGGTGTCAGCATTGACCAGAGGCTGCACCAAAATGTACTGAGGAACCTACTGTCCCAATCTGAGATGATAGACCTTGGGATCTAAGATGTACCCACACTCGTTCAAAGAAAGGTTTAGCAGCTTCTGCTGTGATATTCTTGCAGGCCATCATAATGGACATCTTTGGGGAAATCAGTCGTGCAGGCCATCATAATGGACATCTTTGAGAATCGGTCGACGACCACAAAAACACAGTCATTTCCATGCTTAGTAGAAGGAAGGCCCAACATTTAATCCATAGAGATGGATTCCCAAGGTCAACTGGGGGTAGGAAGCAGAGTATATAGGCCTTGCTTCTTGATGGTTGGTTTGGCAATGGTGCAAGAAGTGCAAAACTTGATGTACTTCCCGACATCTTGTCAAAGGTTCAACCAATAGAAATACTTTTATAGTACTGCCATGGTTTTCTCGACCCCAAAATTCCTAGCGACCTGACTGTAGTGCGCCTCCCAAATCATCTTGGAACGCTCACTTCAAGGAACACAAAGGTGTCCCAGGTGACAAAGAAGGGCATCCTAGAGGTGAAAATTGGGAACTTTCTTACCCTCCAAGAGTGTATTGTATGTGTGGACGAATTCTGGATCACTTGTGTAGAGAAGCGGCCAATTGGAAGTCTTGTGCCCACAAGAGTTGAGAACAATGGTTAGCACCACAATGGGTGGTCGACGGAGGCAGTCTGCAACATTATTGTTGCTGCCTTTTTGGTACTTAATGTTCAAATGAAACTGTTGTAGGTATGTGGACCACTTCTGATGGTGATCATTTTGCAATTTCCCTTGTGTCTGTATGAATTGCAGGGGTCGGTGGTCTGTGTGGATGATCGTTTCCTTTCCCAAAATGTAATGCTTCCATTGTCGACAAGCCTGCACAATGGAATACATTTCTTTGTCATAAGTGGGATACTTTCAGACTGTGTCGGAAAGTGTCTCACTGTGATATGCCACTGGATGCCCATGTTTAGTAAGGACTGCACCAATAGCATAGTCAGAGGCATCTGTCTCGATCTCAAATTGTTGTTGCAAGTCTGGTAATGTGAGCGCTGGTGCAGAGTGTTAGTAACAATTCTTGTCCTAGGCACAAGAGTATTCAGGTCTGCAAGTTGCGCGAGAAACGCCCAAGCCCAGCATGGAAAAATCTCATTTCAGGCTTCCAAGCAAGTAAGCGGGCGAAATTATATCGACGATGATCCAGATTCATCCATAGGAGAAGATCGATGGTCGGCGGGAAATCACGATTAGCGAAGTTGCGCCGAGATTAGCACGATGGATAGCGCCTATATTGCATGCAGGAAAGGATAGCAGCCATCCACCAAAGGACACGTGGCGTGAGATCTAATCGCAGCGACATTTCATCATTAGGGAGTTCAAAGGGTGAAGGTTCCTTGTCATTCTGCATCTCGAAACCCTGAACCCCGAAAGCGTCGAAAGCGCCCAAAGTTGGGCTCGCAGTATCACAGAGCAGTCTCAGCCGTCCATCCAAAAGGAACACGTGGTGTGTGATTAGGCCCCTCACCTTTTCGCCCATCGCGACTCCGACACACAAGGAGCAGCTCCTTCATATCCCCGAAACGCGAAGTTCTAGGAGCATCCAGGACCCGGGCCCACAATACTTTCGAGTGAGTTCAGTATTGTCAGATCTGAGAGGGACGCATGGCACCAAATTAAGCCATCTCGGCGTTTCGCTCATCGCGACTGCGAGGAGCAAGGATCAGCCCCTTCCTATTCGCGAATGCTGAAAGCGTCTTTGAGATTAAACACAGGGTCACATCCCATGGTCACTTGGAAAATAAAAAGAGTTGTGCAAGAAGGGCCAAAGGTGTCAGGTTCAGTCACAGAGGGGATCATCGCGATATCCAGGTGCCATCGGATCCGATATCAATCCTGTTTCTTGCTTGGAGTAAATGAAGGTGAGAGGGGGTGGTTGAAACCTCTCCTCACTCATTAAGTATAAGGTATGGAGGATATGGAAAGTTGTCTGCCCAAGAGGGTCCTGTGTACTGATTTTTCCAAAGAAGCCATGCCGAAGTCCTCGACTAGCCAGAGAAGTCTGCACACGCTAACTCGGCACTTAATGGCTCAGCTACTCCCCTTGCAGGAGCCATGCGCAGTTAAGGTGGCGCCTGATGAAGAATATCAGTCTGAGTTTGACTGAAGGGACACCATGCCTTGGATGACTGAGTACGCCTCTGTTGGGCGAATTTTCCTGAGTATATAGACTCAGTCCTTTTATTTTTGTAATTATCGATGGTTGAGCAAGGCTCCCGGTTGTAAAACTTTAATGAAGCATTGTATTCTAGTTATGCATGGACTCTTGAGACTTCTTTCCTTATGGATGTCAGTTTCTTTCACGTCTTTGTTTACACTGTATTAGAGCAACTCGAAATTGGAGGATCCAGTAGAGTTGTGACTGTTATAGGATGATGTAGGTTGGATCACTGTAACAGTCGCATTGTTTCTAATCGGTCTCTGTGATTTTCTTAGCATTGAACTACTTGGAATTAGAGGATCCAGTCAAGTCTCCCCTTCAGTTTCTCGAAGCCCTGAACCAAGAGGATCTTGCATTCAGAGTTTTTCTTCTACAAACTATTGAAAGGTCTGTTGCCTGAGGTAGTTTGTTCACTCCTCTCACCAAGTCTTCAACCTGTTCATCTTTAAATCAACTCACTCACTGAAGTTAGATCAAGACCTCCTTTGTTCCTTACATACCAGACCCAATCCCTAAGTTAGAGTGATATCTTCCTGAGTCTATACCCATTTGATCACCCATTACAAACTATCATGACATAAAACTGATGGGCATTGGGCTCTTCTCCTGCAAGCAATCCAGGAGTGACTTCTAACGCTAACATTTCTGGCGCCATTGCTGGGGACGAAGTTGAAAATTTTCCCCGGGATTGAACGACATTGAGCCTCTGATTCTGAAGGTGCATCAGGTATCAGAGCCTTTGAATATTGCTACCGTGCACCTGGTGACTCCATTGTGACGACTCCACAGTGGCGAACCTTCCATGTTAATTGTGGCTTTCAGAGGTAGACACACGCGGTCCCATCCTCAGTTGCCTATGTCTACACCTAAAACCGATCCGGAGGTGGTTCTCAGAAAAGGAAAGGCCTCTGAATAAGAAGCTTCCACCGCCGAACCAGGTAATCCGCCATCTCCTTCTGTAGGAACTCCATTTTCTCCTCCTCAGTTTCTTAACATACCTCTTTCTGAGGTTTCTCGTTTCCTGAATTTCGGTAGTGTTCCTGCTGAGTTTTCCCCTCCTGGTTTGGAATTGGAGGGAGGAACCCTTTTCACTCCCCTCTCCTCTAAAGTTGTACTTTGGCGTAGACCCAGGACCGCAGAAAATTTCCCCACTCCTATCTTTACCACTCCTCCTCTTGTTACTGTTACCACTCCTACACAAAGAGGAGCATCTGTTGATTTGAACCCATTAGCCTTCTCTTTAAATCCCCTTTTGTTTCCCATTCCACTTCGAGACTCATTCCCAGTAGACCCTTCGTGAACTCCTTCTGCTCCAAGTTCTCCTCCACCTAATATTCCTATGGTTGGTGCTAATCCCCCTCTAAATAGAATGGACGCCATAGTTGCTTCCAGATATGTTCCCTTAATCCTACCCCATCCTATGAATCCTCTCCCTGCTGGAGATTACTTGAAGTATATGCCCAAGTTCACTGGAGAAGGAGACATAACTGCGGAAGAGAACCTAGCTTCTTTCTACAGTTATGCAAACAAACTGAACATTGAAAATGAAGATTTCTGGATGAGAGTCTTCATCCAAAGCCTGGATGGTGAGGTGAGGAAGTGGTTTAGAGGATTGGCCCCCAGATCTATTGCTGGGATCGAAGCCCTGGATAGTGCTTTCCTGAGGCAGTGGGGAGATAGGAAGGATTTCATGTATT
>SNQJ01S0083185.1:0-34947 GCA_010110895.2 Picea sitchensis
TATGTTTGATGGAAGTGATGCGCTAGCCTTGGAAGGCTCCTCTCTTGCTATTGTGGTGGATTATCTTAGCATTTTCCTTGAATTGGTATGGTCTTTACTTTCATGCTATCATTTGTTTCAAGTCAAGGTTATTTTGCTAGGAGATAGGTTGGAAGTATAAGGGCATACACCCCCACCATAGTCTCCATCATTTTATGCTACATGTTATTGGTTAAACAAGGGTTTGCTAAGAGAAGTATAAGGGCATACACCCTCTCAGCTTAAACCCTAGCTAGAGAAACTTGCCTTAGAGAGTAAGAGAATTTACAACCCCAAGGAGGTGGCTTCTCTAGCTCTTTCTTTGCATGACCCCATTAACCCAATTACTAAGAGCACTAATCATTTACTTGTTGCATTGAAGAAACAAAATTATTGCCTTGGAAAACGTGATTTTACATGTTTTAAGTCTCTTTCTTTGGGGAAGTGTTCCTTGAGCCTTTGGCTCTCTTGCCTCATTGAGGCATCCCCTTCAACCAATACAAATTGTTGTTGTAATAGACACTAACCTACAACCATTAGGGCTGCACTAACCCTAGGTAACTAACCATAACTACCTCCTAAACTAACCCTAGACTAGGCCTAAATTTTTGCCCTAACCCTCTACTAAACTAGGCGCATCCTTTGAGACATTTACAAGTGATTTGTGTTGGATAATTATGCTGATATAGGGCTTGGTTTGCTACATCTTTAGTCACCGGGTTCGGCAAATTTGAACCTTCAAGTTCAAAATTCGCCGAACTTCAAGCAATTTCGATTAAATTCGTGGGAGTTCGCCATTAAATTCGCCACTACTGTCTATGGGTGGTGATTAGCCGTTAAATTCGCAAGTCCCGGCTATGGGATACAGGCTATGGGTGGCAGAAATAGTTGTTTATGTTATTAAAATAGCCGGCTACGGGCTACGGAGTATGCAATTTCGATTAAATTCGTGGGAGTTCGCCATTAAATTTGCCGCTACTGTTTACGGGTGGTGATTGGTTGTTAAATTCGCAGGTCACAGCTATGGGACATGAGCTATTTTATATATATATGTGTGTGTGTGTGTGTGTATATATATATATATATTCGAATATAATGGCGAACTTTATCCAAAACAATTACGAGGCGAATGTTTTCTGAATTTCATCGGTGTCGAATTCGAACACGAACACGAACGCGGTGACTAAGGCTACAGCCATAAGGCTGATAACTTGACTGCAGAAACCTTAATACAAAGTCACTTTTAACTTGTGCTTTAACCATCAAAATTTGCTAAAAGTTTGCCGACTTCTTCTATTTGGTTTAAGGCAATTCTTGGGTGGTTTCTTTACGGATTTCAGTGGCTTATTTTACTGCTGTTTTAACAATTTTTCTACAGCCATAAGGCTGATAATATCTCTGCAGTAACCTTTTGTTTCAGCCTTGCTACTTGTGCTAAAGTTGTTGCTTAATCATCGGTGAGTTGAGCTAGCTTTCACTAGCTTTATCTCTTGTTTATTTATCACATACTTAGCACTTATTTTGCAGCCTTTGTTATATTTATTGAGCTGATATATATCATTTATTGTTGCTGCAAATTAGGGATAACAAGCTTAAATTGCTTGTCCAACTAACATATTACACTATATGCTTGGTTTTCCTTGCGTCTCGGGCAGGTATTCACACTTGACAGGTCACTCAATTCATTTGGCAACCTAGCCCTTAAACCTTCCAAGACTTCATTTCCGAGGAACCTTCATGAGGCTACATTTGACCTTTCGGGACTTCATCTCCATCTTCATCTTTCTCCATCATTCCCCTAGGGTCACCGGGATTCCCCTTGAGGTGACTACCTCACCTCTAAAGTGGCCGGAACACCTGGAGTGAAAGTGGGTAGGTGCCCTCCTAGTTGTAGCCATTTGGTGGTTGGGTCGAGACTTCCCCAACCTACCACCACAACGTGCGTCTTCATTTATGGAAGTGGTTCAGAAGCCTGTCCCAGCACAATCTAAAATTCCTCTTCTAGTTCTCCATCAGACATCTGTGCAGCCAAGCATCTCCTCTGCTACAGTCAAGGCGAGTGTGACATATTAGTCCTCTATGTTGAATTTTAATGATGATTTGTACCTTGGACAAGTGGTTCCTATGGGTTTTTAATCTTTACCTAGGAATGCGGTCCACAACTTAAAAGTGGTCTTCTTTTCATAAAAGTCACTTTATAAGTGGTAAAGTGAACTTTAAATAAGAAAGTGAAAAGTGACTTAGGAACTTAAAGCACCAAGTGGGTTTTATTTAAGTTGGGTGAGTGAAATTAAAATAAAATTGAATTTAATGGAGCATTTAATTCTCACCAGTGATCTTGGGCAATGTGAGCCCTTAGATCAAAGGGTAACCTAAGAGTCACTTAGGGATCCTAAAGGAGGAAAAAGACCAAAAACGGATTCATTCTTTCCATGAGAATTTGAGGTTTTGAGAGAGAGAAAGAATAGGAGAAGGGTTTCCAATTCTGAAGGAGAGTTTAGCGTGGAAAAAGGAGACACGATTTCCAAGATCAAGCTGACCAACCGAAGCTGACCAGTGAAGAAGAAGAAATCCGTCTGATGCAGTTTGGAGCGGCCGAACATCTTGTTAGAGTTCAGCATACAATATTACAGGAAGCCAGAAGGCGGGGAGAGCATTACTCATCCAAATGCAGTTGTCTGGCCAGTGATCTGGTGTACCCGAATTCTGGGCACATTTCTCAAAATTACGTCTTGATCCAGAATGCCGGTCCAGATGCGATCGGAAATACTGATGCAGTACATTTTACCCTGACGAGGAATCTTGTTGTTGTATTTTGATCAAATTCATGAATTTCGAGGAAGAGATAAGTATATTGTTGGTTTAATTCTGCTGATGTAAATTCCAGATTTGAAGAAATAAGAAGAACTCCCTCTCTCTCCTTTGGTTTCCCCACAACTGAGGGTTTTCGGTCGATTTGACAAAAATTTATTGTGTCATTTAATGTGTGCGTGCTGTCATAATTTACAGTTTTAAGACAGCCATAGAAAGATTATTTATTTCATGTGTTTGATAAAAAATTTCATTTGAGAAATTTTATGCATAATAATGTTTGCAAATTACATTATCTTGGGAAGGGCATTAAACTTTTGGAGTGATAAGAAGAGCAGGTTGGGATAAGTGCGAGGGGTGAAAACAACGTATGAAAAATCAACATGGTATCGAGCTTGGTTGGGTACATGAAGTAAAACAAATTTGCAAAAATTTGGTTAGCTAAAATTTTCACTATTTTGGGACAGCAGTAGTTTGGATAGCGAACAAGAGGGCAGAAAATTGTTTTCAGCAGGTTGGGGAATGCAGAGTTATTTTGGGTTGGTGAGTTGATTTAGTCATGGCTCTGAGTTTGAGAGTTGAGGATAGGTTGGAGTAGGCTGTGAACTTTAGTTCATGGAAGAGCAAGGATAGTGTTGCTCTTTCAAAAGAATGAGCTATGGGATATTGTTGAAATTACCTCTGCTACTGATGGGGCTACTCCAGTGGTTGCTTTTCCGACTGATCCAGCTGCCTTGGCTGCCTTCACTAAGAAGGACATCAAAGCAAAGGGATATTGTTTGATCTGGTGAAGGACCATATTATTCCTCATGTGTCTTCTAAGACATGTACATGAGATGTGGACAGCTCTTAAAAACTTGTTTCAGAATTCTAATGAGAACATGAAGATGGTGCTTAGAGAAAAATTGAAAAGCATCAAGATGACTAAGTGCGAATGTCACATGCTATCTTTCTAGGATCACCACGGTGAGATGAGCTTGGAGGCTGATGAGGAGGTGATACCAGTCTGTGAGAGCTTGTGAGGGCGACCTTGAGCGATTGGCCAAACCGATGGTATGTTAGGTGGAGGGCATTGTAGCTAGGAGAATGTCCCTTCTGGGATAGGCTTTGGGATGACTTTATACAGGAGGAGACCCGTAGAGGTATGTGCATGGTGTTGGCTCATCAAGTGTGCAGGAGGATGAGGAAAATGTGGCACTTGCGACAAGGGAAGGAAAAACCAAGAGGGGGCAATCACGGAGGACACAATGAGAAGGGAAAGAACAAGAAAGGGGAGAAGGATATGAACAAACTCCGATGTTGGGCTTGCCAGAAGCATGGGCATTATGCGGCTACTTGTCAGGAGAGGAAGAAGGGGGAATAAGAAGAGCATTAAAGCGACTTCGGCTGACGATTGGATGAAGTTCACGACCGCAGGTTTGGCGAGGAGTTCTCTTTAGTTCTTGGAGTGCGTCTTTGCAGCACTTCTTCTTGATGGTTGCTTTGATGATAGTGGCGCTTCCGTCCATGGTAGTGTCGGAGTCAGTTTTCAAAGTTGGTGAGAGGACAAGGCCGATGTGGTGCCCAGTGATGATACGCCTTTGTGAGAGCGGTAGGGTGGAGTCGCATTATATTTCAGATGGAGTCACTTCCTCCTCTGAAGTTGTCCGATGTCTTGTATGTTCCGGGCTTGACATGGAACCTTGTTTCAGTTTCTACTGTTGAGGACCGAGGCTATGAGGTACTATTCCGAGGGGGACAGGTGCTATTGTATCCCAAGGGAGGGAACATTAATTCTGCTAGAGTGATAGTTAGACGAGGAGAAATGCAGGATGATTTTGAGGCGGTAGACATTGACTTGTAGTACCGGCGAGATACATGCGAGATTTGTACGAGGAGGATGGAATCCTGCTCATTATGGGGCAGGGATGCGAGGGACATTACCACGGAGTTTGCGGACTTGATGTTGATGGTGTTATGATGATGTTTGTAGAGGATGTGCCATGAGAAAGTATGCCAAGGCTCCATTCCCTGCCGATCTGCTGTCACTAGCAGATCAGCAGGGATCTTGGATTTGATTCACTGGGATATTGGCGGGAGGATATCATCTCCTTCCTTGAGTAGTTATCAGTACTATGTCTTGTTATTGATGACTATTCGGGGAGGAGCCTGGATCTACTTTTGAAGATGAGGAGAGGTCTTCAGTCGGTTTCAGAGTTCAAAGCTCTTGTGGAGAACCAAGCGAGGGAAGATGGGTGTTTGAGTGGGATAGCAGGAGGGGTATACCTCGATGATTTTATTGACTATTGTGTGAGAGAGGCATCCCGGGAGAGATGGTGCCTGGCCCAGTGAAACGAGGGTTCTGAGAGGAAGAACAGTTCCATTGTAGGCGCAGCTCGAGCTATGATCCATGATCAGGGGTTACTTTTGTTTTTTGTGGGCAGAGGCCTGTAACACTGTTGTTTACTTGCAGAGCAGGAGTCCTCATAGAGCTTTGAGGAATATGACACCGGATGAGGCATTTACTTGTGAAGCCTCGGGTGGGACACTTACGTATCTTTTTTTGTGTCACCTATTCATTCATCCCAAAGAGTTGAGGAAGAAGATGGAACCTTGAAGGCATCTTTGTGGGTTCTGATTGGGGTCTCTAAGGCTTATCGGTTACATTCATTGAAGAGGTAGGTTGTTAGATAGGATGTTAAGTTAGGGCTTGAAGCCTTTGAGATCTCGAGAGTTAGATCGAGAGAGAGCCAGAGCTCTAGCACGGCCGGTCGGGCGGAGGGTTGAGGGCCACGGGAGTCGGGACCCGCAGTGTGAATGCAGTGTTTCAGGATTCTGAGTCCGCAATTGGTGGTTCCACCGGGTGGGCTGACAGGCGATCGAGGGTCCACAGTTTCCTGAGGCGGTCGGCGAGTGAGTTCACTTGGTTCACATTATAGTCCACTAGTCGGTAGTACCCATGGCACTACGGAGAACGAGTTCGGTTTCCACAGTATTACAGGGTTCCCAGTGCAGTACGAGGAGTTGACCGAGGCGAATGCAGTGCAGTCCGCGAGGGTACGGTTGGTGGGGATTACAGTGTTGATCTTCGGGTGTTGATGATTAGGAGGTTCCATCGGGGAAGAGGAAGCCCAAAATTTGAGGAGACTACGAGGGCGGATGATTTTGGAGGACCCGAAGAGCTACTAGAGAGTAGGCCAGGAGAGATTTCCCTGTGCTCACATGGCTATGGTGACTAGCATCCGCGAGTCGACCTTCTAGCTATGAGGAGGCCGCCAGCCAGCGGGTTTGGAGAGAGGCTATGGTGGAGTATGTCTCCATCATGGAGAATGATGTTTGGGAGGTGGTCTTAGAGACTTTGAGAAATCTGTTGTTACTTCTAGATAGCTCTACAAGATCAAGAAAATCTAATTTCGGTTCGTGGCAGAGGATTCTCACAGGTAGAGGGTGTGGATTACGATGAGACTTTCGTACCTGTTACTAGATATTCATCTATCCGATCAGTTGTTTCGTGGTGAGAGATGGGTTGGAAGATCCATCGAGATGGATGTGAAGACCGCATTCACGAAGGGTTTTAGATGGGAGGTGTATGTGGGCGGCCATTTGGGCTTTGTTGTACATGGCCGGGGAGAGACTCATGTGTCTTAAGCAAGCGAGGCCTTGTATGGTAAAGCAAGCTCCAAGAGCTTGGTATTCCTGTGTGTGCCTTTCTGATTGGTTTCACGAGGAGTGAGTGGGATGTGAACCTCTATTACATTGTGATTGGGGTGAGCCACTTATTTTGGTTCTCTATGTGGATGATCTTTTCATCACGAGGCCCGATTGAGGGTTACAAAGAGGATCTTGCTTGAGTTTGATATGAAGGACATTGGGTTGATGCACTATTTCTTGGGGTTGGAGGTATGGCGGGAGGAGGGGCATATCTTCCTGGGTCAGGGCAGGTACGCAGTTGATATATTTAGCAGGTTCAACATGGGTGATGCAAACCCATGTCCACTCCCACACCAATCCTGCTTGTGAGAAGATCGTGCCAGCTTCTCGTTGGTGAACCCCACCACTATATCGTCTGATTGATTGGTTCCTTGATGTATCGGGTTAACACTCGACCAGATATATATTTCTGATTAACACAGAGCCGATTCATGAATTGGAACAGCCGGTACAGGCATTTGCAAAACCGTCATAGATACCCTCGGGCACATTAGACTTTGGTGGAGTATGTCGTGGAGATGGGGAGTGAGGCTGGCGGGGTACGGTTTCAGTTGGTGGGAGGAGTAGTGTTTACGTCCAATTACTTTAGGATGTTGTTTTGGATTGGGTTCGGCCCGGCGGTCGCCATTAGTTCGGTCGAGGCAGTCGGTTACGGGGATAGCCACGGTAGTATATATGGCAAGCTGAGTAAACATTGTGGTATGTAAGCCGCCAAGATGTTATTTAGCCTATTAGAATTGTTTGGATCTGTGATTTACTGGCAATTAGAGTTGCATCAAGCTCACGGAGAATCAGTATTTCATGATAGATCTAAACATATTGACATTCGATATCATTCATACGTGACTATGTTGGAGGGCATTGTGTGAAGCTTGAGTTTATTATATGAGATGAGCGAGTAGCCCGGATATTTGTGAAAGAGCCTTACCACGGGGGGCAAAGCATGTTCATTTCGAGGACAAAGTTGGGTGTGGTGAGAACACTTTACCGGTAAGAGGGGAGTGTTGATTTTTAATGATGATTTGTACCTTGTACAAGTGGTTCCTATGGGTTTTAATCTTTTACCTAGAATGTGGTCCACAGCAAAAGTGGGTCTTTTCATAAAGTCACTTTATAAGTGGTAAAGTGAACTTTAAATTTGAAAGTGAAAAGTGACTTAGGAACTTAAGCGCAAGTGGGTTTTATTTAAGTTGGGTGAGTGAAATTAAATAAAGTGAATTTAATGGGAGCATTTAATTCTCACCATTCATCTTGGGCAATGTGAGCCCTTAAATCAAAAGGGTAACCTAAGAGTAACTTAGGGATTATAAAGGAGGAAAGGACCAAAACAGATTCATTCTTTCCATGGTGAGGAAGTTGAGAGAGAGCAGAATAGGAGAGAGAAAGAGTTCCCATTTCTGAAGGGAGGGTTTGCAGCGAAGGAGACACGATTTCCAAGATCAGAAGCAACGGAGAGCCGAGGCAGCCAGCGAGAAGAAGAAATCCGTGTCTGAAGTCTGGTTTTGGAACAGTATGCTCTGTTCAGTTTCAGCATACACAGCAACACGGAAGCGAAGAGGCGGGGTAGCATTTACTCATCCGTCTACGGTTATGCAGCGGTGCGTCGGCTGCCAATTTCTGGGCACATTTCTCAAAATTCCACGATCCGTGCTGATGCGGCTGTTTTGCACAGAAAACGAGGGTACTGTTGTTGTAATTTTTTCCAGTCAAATTCATGCATGAATTTCGAGGAAGAGATAAGTATACTGTTAGTTTAATTCTGCTGATGTAAATTCCAGATTTGAAGAAATAAGAAGAACTCCTCTCTCTCACTGGTTTCCCCACCTTTGAGGTTTTTCCAGAGTCGATTTGACCAAAAATTTATTGTGTCATTTAATGTGTGCTTGTTGTCATAATTTCTGAGTGTTTGTACACATGCATAGAAAGATTATTTATTTCATGTGTTTCAGTAAAAATTTCATTTCAAGGAAATTTATGCTTAAATAATGGTTGCAAATTACATTAATACTGGGAAAGGACATTAAACATTTTGGAGTGATAAAAAGAAACTGAAACCGATTGGGGTAAATTGCAGGGTGATAAAACACTGTGAAAAATCAACACTCTACTGCTTTGGTTCTTGGTCCTAAGCAGAACGCAGTTTCTTCCCACAAACGTACTCAACTAAGTTATTCTGGCTTTGTTACTGTATTTCACCTGCAAATGAGAGCATATCTGTAAGGTTTTGCATCTCCCAAACTTTCTGCTAAAGTTTTCCATCGGAAAGCAACTGCCAAAGAGAAGGGTAAAGCCAAATTAGCTACGTGTTCCTAGTAACAAGTGAATTCAAGAGACCTTTCATAAAGCTGCTGAGGTGCAATATCCAGAACTGGTGTTGTCTGATTAAGCTTTTACATACTCAGATGATTCTCCAGTTAATTACTCCAAGAAGCACACACACACTTGTAGTTGCATCGGAAGCTCACCTTGATGGCTATAAGTTGTGACCCTCTATTGTATCTTGCTGAGGCTATCCAAGTGCTAGGTAAGGATAAATGTGCATTACACAAATCCATTTATGTTTTGACTGCATCATATGAGTTGAAAGCAATCCTCAGCAAGAACCAGTTGCTAGTCTTTGAAGGATTGTTAAGTTGGAATCTGGATGCAAAAGGAAACATTTTCTTCAATGAGGTACATGTTTTGGGCACAATCATTGATGTGGGCATGTCCATATTATCCCCACTAAGTTTTGGACTAACATCAGAAAACCTACCCTGAGCCCTACAGATATTGTTTTGAAGATGGGTGATTACTACCTGCAGACTATCATTGGTGTGCTGAAGAATGTTACCATCCAAGTGGAAGAATTCAAGATGAAATTGATTTCCAGGTCATGGATTTGAATGAATATTATGACAGCTACGAAGCTTTTCATGGACAACCTTGGCTGGATAACATGCCTGGCAGCATGAGAGTTGAAAAGTGCAGGTCAAGGTGAAGCTAGGCCAAAGAAAGATATGCATTCCAGTGGATTGGAACATTCCTCTGCAGTATGTGGAATGCATATCCACCAATTCTGAGAATGTTAGCAACTGCTATGCGGGCAAGTTGGACTTGCTGAAGATTTAGGGAGCAGGCAACATCCTTGGGAACAATGGTCTTTTCAACACCTCTGTTTTTGATACAGATGTGGATGATAATCAACTTCTTCCAGATTGACAGGGCAACCTTCATGAACTGCATACCAGCAGATGTCTCTGCATCTCTGCTGTGTAGAACAATGACCAACTGACCAAAAGTGTTGAAACACATTCAAAATAAAAAGGGCAATATTTTGCATTGCCGATCAGGGCAGCATACAGACACCCAATAGAAAGACCCCAACATTTTAATATTATTTTAGGAGTTAAATGAAATCAAAATCAATTACAACTAATCTAGCAGCATATAATGACACAAATGATTGCTTATGCAAGAGATATTAAGCAAATCAAATACTTCAAGATAAATGAAAATACTTGAAAATAAATGCTGATAAGAAAAAAAGGAAATATTGTAGACCAATGCCAATGTATGTATTGCTGTGAAATGTGTTGCAATGCTCTTGGTAAATTTTATTAGTTAAAGGAAACACATCATAGTTTAGATTTTATTTTCACATTTACAATCTCCAACATGCACTCATGAGTGCATGTTGGAGATTGTAAATGTGAAAATGAAATCTAAACCCGTATAGCATTTCCTTTCACCACTATCCCTCAAACAAGTACAAGTAGGATTGCAAGGAGTTCCAATGGGGAGTATTATCCCCATTTGTGGATAACTAAGGAGATTATGTCTTGAGGCCCCTCAGGTTGCAGATATGGACTGCCAATAGACTACACCCGATAGCAGTACCTTTTTTGCACAGATGGAAAACCCCACTCACCACCACAAATGATCAAAATTTTGGAGATGGAATCCACCACACGCTTGGTGACTTCCGGAAGGCAGTGGGCCTTGCTCATGAGCACAAATTTGCAGATGGAATCCACCACGCCAGCTGGCTTCCGGAAGGCAGTGGGCCTTGCTCCATGAGGTGCAAGTCAGTATTATGGTGAGCATCATTTCAATATTTAAGCCATTTGATTATGTTGTATCTTAGATTGCTCTAGATTTCATGATAAATGCTTGGACATTATGCCTTTTTCCCTGCTTCACCTTGGTGGTTGACATTGTGCCCTAGTAAGTGGTTTTTCCTAGGGGATGGGTTTGCTACTAGGAACTCCCTTAATGAGCCATTGTACCGTTCCTGACCATACTTACCACTTTCCATCATTGTTCCCCTCCATTTCCTTATCTCTTGGGATTTTAGGGTGTATTGACCCAAGAAGGGGTTGTCCCTCATTCTATGGGAATAAGGGGTTGAAGGCCCAGAGGGGTTGATGTTGGGTAAAAGATACAAGCCTTGTATAAACCTTCCAAATGCTTTGCCCAGGGATAACCCAAGAAAGCAGTGAAACACTTATCTTTGAGTAAAGGGCATCCACAATATAATAAATAATGCTTAAAAATTAGTTGAAGGATAGGAGGTCTCATCACGATCAGATCTATCACGTCCATGAATATCTAGTGGTATGACATTGCCATCATCTGGTCACCAAACCAAGGCAATGGCTCTCAGTTGCATCGCTGAGAGAAAGGGGGTCTCATCAAGAACCAACCTTCTCATTTCCACTAGGTGTTTGTGGGTGACATTGCCATCATTTGGTCACCACGCCGGGGCAGTGACCTTCAATCTCTCCTTATGCTATATTGAAAGAAAATACAGAGAACAAAAGATAAAAGGCAATTGATGGGCTTGGAAAAAGTGCATTGCGGACGAAGGTACCACACACCCTTTACAAAGGCACCCATGAATGGGACACTACAACCCCTTGTATGTCATGAGCCCTATGCCCATTGAGTCTTGACCCCAACCACTTCATCCACTTTACATGGCTTAAAGAGGGATCTCTTGGAAGCTCTCCTTGACCTAGGGAAAGATCTACCCAATAGGACACCTCGTCAACCCACCCATATTCAAGCTTGACAAGTCGCATAGTGTCTTTGGGCAATTAATTGTTTGATATAGTGGTCTTTCACGCACATGCTTAGATGGCTTATTTATTGATTGGATTCACATATCATGATGTTATGACTTGAGATCCTTCAAGGGCGTGCTCGTTTGTCTTTGCAGGGCCTAGTTGGTGGACAATTTTGAGAGAACAAGCCTAGATTGGGCTTCCATGGGCTACAAGCCCACAGGTCAGATATCAGGGGCCCGCATGCCTTCACCATGATGAGAGTGCTTAGATGCTTGACATGTGGCGTTTGGAGGCCTACCCATGCTTCTCCAACACCAACGACTTCCTCAAAATGGCAAAACGTCCCCTAAAGTGGAGACGTCCTTCTAAAATTAGGGTTTTCTTATGTGCAAAAGTGAATTTTAAATATATTACTTTGTTAAAGGGGGCAAGATTAGGGTTGTTGACCCCCATTCTTGTGTTTTACTCCTTAATTTGTGGACAAGTCACCTTGGTGACATTTGTATAAATAAGAGATCATACGATCTCATTTTAACATAACTCTCCCTCATTATGAGAAGCATTGGTCTGAAATTTTTGCCATCTTTGGGAAGATTGTCTCTTTTAGCTCTTGTTTATGGTTATCTCTTGATGTTATGGTTGATGGGAGTGATGCGATAGATTTGGAAGGATTATCTCTTGCTATTGTGGTGGATTATCTACGCATTTTCCCTTGAATTGGTATGGCTTTTACTCTCTTGCTATCATTTGTTTCAAGTCAAGGTTATTGCGCTAAGAACTAGGTGGGAAGTATAAGGGCATACACCCCGACCATAGTCTTCATCACTTTATGCTTCATCTTATTGCTTTAACAAGGGTTTGTTAAGAGAAGTATAAGGACATACACCCTCTTAGCTTAAACCCTAGCTAGAGAAACTTGCCTTGAGAAGTAAAAGGGCTTACACCCCCAAGGAGGTAGCTTCTCTAGCTCTTTCTTTTCATGACCCCATTAACCCAATAGTAAAGTCACTAGTCATTTACTTGCATTGGAAAAATAAAATAATGCATTGGGAAACATGATTTTCGGTCATTTTTACTTCTTGCATAGCCCAATCCCATGATTTTCGGTCATGGGATTGTGTTCCTTGTGCCTTGGGCACCTCATAGCCACTAGGGCGCCCCCATCAAGGGGCTACTTCTTGTTGTTGTTACAAAATTGCATCTTCAGCCATTAGGGCTGCAGAAACCCTAACTCATTTGCTTGAATAACTCTCTTATCAACCATTGGATTTTGCTCAAAGTTTGCACAATTGTTCTCCTTGGTCTAGCGCACTTTTTGGCAAAGTTTGAGGGGATTTTAGTGGCTGATTTTCTTGCTGTAATACATTGAATGTTACAGCCATAAGGCTGATATTATTTGCTGCAGACAAGTGTTGAATGTTGCTTTACAAGGCTGATATTATTTGCTGCAGACAAGTTTACAACAGCCTTATCTTTTGTGCTAGAATATTGGCTTTTCATCTTGAGTTTAGCTAGTCACTATCTAGTCTTTTTCTTGTATTTTCCACTTCTGATCTTTAGCACTTATTGAGCAGCTTATAGTACCATTTACTTGTTGATATACATTGTTATCTATTGTTGCAATTAGGGACAGCAAGCTTAACTTGCTGGGATCCAACATACATCATTGCAAAGTGGTTTTTCTTGTGTCTCGGGAACGTACAATCATCCAGAGAAGTAACATACTTAGGGCAACAATCACGTGACTTTACAAGGCATCTCTTCCCACCTTTCATTCAATTCTAGACTTGACCTCTAGGGGCTTCTTCACCTCTCCATTTCGCCATCTCCATCTCATCCCCCTAGGGTCACCTAGATCAGCCTCCCTAGAGTGATTTAGTCACCCTTTGAAGTGCGGGACCTACATCAAGGTGACATTTGGTGTAGGATTCTCAAGTTGTAGCACTTTCTTGTGGTTGGGTCTGCTTTGCCCAACCTACAACTTGCACTATAACACTTTGGCACCGTTTTCGAGGAAGATTTTGAATCCTCTTCTCTTTCATATCAATTTCCATTAATGATTCTTTGGTAAGATATCCCAAAGCCTTTCCTTAGCTTGCCTGGCTAATTCCACCCAAGGGACGTTCACTTTCCCCTTTTCTTGATGAGTCATCTTGAAGCTCATCTAGTGACTCCACCTTCCTAACCCACTTTTCCTTTTTCCCTTTCTTTATCCTTTGATGAGCCTTTGAGCTCATCCAAATACTCCATTGCGGTATTAGATTCTAAGTGATGGAACCATGGCCTCACTGGACTTACCATGGAAATTCCATAATGTGTACCCTTCTCTTGATGTTCAAAATACCCCTGACTATCCAAATCATTTCTAAATGCATCGAGAGCAAGTTGCCCAAATTTGACTGATCCGAAATTTAGCAACACCCACATGTCATGAATTATATGAAGTATGCATCGAACTTAAATGTGCTACATGAAGATATGTTGATGAAAATTTGTGTGTCTTCACTAGAATCAAGTCAAAGGATTTTTCTTGCACACTCATGTGATCCAAAGAGTATCCCTTCTTCTACAAAGCTCATTGAAGAATTTCTCGGGCAATATCGACTCAGCCACTCAAAGTTTGCAAGATGCTTTACAAGAGCTCAAATACACTCTTTGCCGAAGGTTTTTGATCGATGATGAGACCATATATATGAAGAAAATCCCTAAGAAGATCCGTGATGAAACATATGATGAAGATGAAGTATCTACTCTTCCACTTGATGAGGGCATCCAGACTGCCTCCTAGACATCAAGAAGAGAACATGATGAGTTACAACCCTTTTGGGCAATGTGTCGTTCCAAAACACTTCTAGACTAGTTCACTGACTTTGTGACCTAGAAGAAGTAGATTATGAAGATGCAAAGATGAGATTGTTTACACAAAGTCTCTCAGGTGAAGTCAAAAAAAATGGTTCGTAGCTCCCAAAGAACAAGTATCCTGTGATTTTGCAGGCTTTGAAACACTTTTCTTTGCAAGGTGGGGTGACAAGAAAACCCCCTTCAATTGTTAACTCAATACAACAACATGAGAAGGTCACTTGATGAATCAAGACAAGAGTTTTCTACCAAATTCTTGAAATTTTATAACTCAATTCCTACTCAAGTAAAACCTCCTCCTAGAGATGCTCAACTTAGATATGTTGATTCCTTTCTGGACAAAGTGATTTTGCTTTGTTTTTGAGAGAAAGAAGATCCAATTCACTAGATGATATGATGAGTGATGCAATAGAAGTTGAAGTAAAACTAATGGCTTCAGGAAAATGAAAGATACTATGACGCAGACATAAACAAGGTTCAAGATAAGGCGCAGCCTTCAACTTCACAGTCATCAGAAGAGAGATTTGAGTTGATGATGAAGACTATGGAGAAACTCATGGAAAGGTTGTCCTTAGATAATAATCCTAACAACAGAGAACATGATGATGTTCCACCCAAAAACCAAAGGAGACCAACGGTCTAATGTGACGTAATAAAGAGACCAATGTGAACCGTGGGTGATCAACAAATAAGACTTCCTTTTCAAAACAATTATGTAAATGAAAATTTTGATGAAACTTTAGAAGACAATATGCATTGTTGTGATGGTGATGAAACAAAGGTGTTTTTAATTAAAGAAGAACATGATCGGGCTCATGGATGCAAATGATATATTCATGAAGGAGAATGATGAAAGGTTATCAATGGAAAAAGAAGACTATCGTAAAGGAATGCACGTCATCATACAATTCCGTAAACAATATAATCTTCAAGTAAAAAGGTGCCTGTAAATCCTCCAAGGGGAAATCCTACCAAGGAATATAAAAATAATACACCTTCTTTGAGTCAACCTAAGAAGGAATTTGTTTCAAAGGATGTTGTGGAGAAAGGGAAACAGAAGGAAGAACCTCCAAAGAAAACACCTGAAACAAGAAAGGAGACAATCATCAAAGAGGTAGAAAACTGCTGATTTGGGTACCTTTGAGTATCCCATGTGCTTAAGGAGTCTCTAAGCACAAAGGGGGAAGACTATTACTCCTTACACTTACTTTATGATTCTAATCTCACCTTGACTTAGGAGTTTTAAGTCAAAAGTGAAATATGTCACTTGTCATAAAGTGACAATTAATTCATGATGTGAGTGAATTAATAGATAAAGCAACTAAGGAAAGCGGGTTTCCTTAAGTGAGATTTTTGGAGCTGATCTCACCCATTGATTAGACTTGGCTAGATCTAAATCAGGCCATTGATCTTTAGGGTTGGCAAGGAGGATACAAAGAGAGGGTATAGTGCATTTGGAGACTCAATCTTCACTTGAGACTTTTGGAGAAGAGAAGGAGGCGATATCTTGAGGAGGAGAGGGCGATCATGAGGGTTTGAGCAAAACCCTGAGAGCTTGAGGAGGAGCTTGTGTTAGCTTGGAGCTTGGATGGAGAGGTTATCCATGGAGTCTTAGCTTTCCTTTTCTTGTCAGGAGCATTTTTATAGAGGAGGGGCGCATCTGAGAGACGAGGGCGCACTTGATTTCTTCTAATGCTCACCAGGAGAGGAGGACCTGTCGATCAAATGAGGTCCGGATGCATGAGGAGGCTAGAGGGAGGGCGCATGCTTCATGGTGAGAGATATCCGCCAAAATTTCTAGTCTCCAATTCCCTTATTTATGGTGATCATTTTCCGCTTTGGAGGAGGGCGATGAGTTGAGAGGGACCGGGTACCACCGGGTAGCAGACCGCTGGAGGATTCGAGGTCTGATAGTTTCTATGGAGAGGTAGCACATGAGAGGACATTCCTGCGGAGGGATTTCTTCATTGGGTCACAGAGGAAGGAGGGTGCTTCACTTTAGTGGATTTGGCAACAAAGGGAGAGGGTGCACTACAGTTTGGGCACTTCTTTCTCTCTGGTTCTTGTGGCAAGGCTCAGGAGGAGCTTGCTATGTATACAAGTCCATTGTATTTCATTACTTGTTGTATCTCTTGCTTTAATCATTATATAGACAGATATCCCAAACCGGTTTTCCTCGGTTGATTTTTCCTCTTCACTCCCCGCACTTATCCCAATTCCGGTTTCAATCACTCTTATCACTCCAAATGTTTAATGCCCTTTCCCAATATTAATGAAATTTGCAAACATTAATATGCATTGCAAAATATTAAAATGACATTTGACTAAAACACATGAATAAATGGATCTTTTTTCTAATGGTCGCTTAAAACTCAGAAAATATACCAGCAAGCAAACATTTAATGACACAATGATTTTGGTCAAATGACCTCGAAAAAACCCAACTGGGAAACGAAGGAGAGAGAGTGAGTTCTTCTTATTTCTTCTAATCTGGAAATTACATCAGCAAAAAAAAAAACCAACAGATTAATTTATCTTCCTCGATTCGTGTTTGAAATTTATCGAAGAACAATCTGCAACCTCGATTTCGTGTTCGTATGTACCGCATTCGCATGTGACTGCCACAAAGAATAAATGTTGTACGGATTGTTGAAAATCGTGCCCATAAATTTAATGTTGTTGTACGGCAGCCGTACGACCTGTACGAAACAATAAATGCGCCCCTTCTCCCTCGGGATTTATGTATACCGTGACGACGTAACAAGCACCGTCAGTATTCAAACTGCACTGCACGGATTTATTTCTTCACCGGGTTGCCTCGAATCCGTACCAGCTTTGCCTTTGAAATCGTATACCTTTGTCAGAAAACCTTCTTCAAAATTAGAACTTCTCTTCTTCTGCTCTCTCTCTCAATCTCAACTTCTCTTGAAAGAATGACTTCATTTAGCCTTTTTTCCTCCTTTGTGAACTCTGACTTTTAGGTTTCGATTCTAAAGGGCTCACATTGCCCAAGATCAACTATTGAAATTAAATGCTCCATTAATATTCACTTTATATAATTTCACTCACCCAACTTAAAAAAACCCACTTGGTGCATTGCCCTAAAGTCACTTTTCACTTTCTAATTTAAAGTTCACTTACCACTTATAAAGTGACTTTATGAAAAGACCCACATTTTGCTGTGGACCACATTCCTAGGTAAAGTTTAAACCCATAGGAACCACTTCTTCTGTCCAAGGTACACCTTTCATTGTACTTAACACTCCTTCATCGAGGTAGTGTTCCTCACCACACCCACTTTGTCCCCGAAATGAACATGCTTGCCCCATGGTAAGGCTTTTGTTGGAACATCTGCCATCAAGCCATCCGCACAAAACTCAAGCTTCAGCAATGCCCCTTCAACATAGCGTCAATGTGATGGAATGATATCAATGTCAATATGCTTAGATCCACAAGGAAATACCGATTCTCCGTAGCTTGATGCACTGATTGTCACGCGAATCACGCGAGGGATTCAAACACTCTCTCAATAGTTAAACAAACATCTTGCTAAGCCATACAAATTTCACAAATGCCGTGACTAGCCGCCATATTCTCACTTAAGAACTCGTTACCGGGACTTCGCCCGGGACTGAACCACGACACGGCTGCCGAACCCAATCCAAACAACATCCGGAAGTACTTCTTCCGGACGTAAACACTCCCCGCCTAACTGAAGTTCTGTAATTCCGCCGGGCCCCACCCCATCTCCACGGACATACTCCAGCCCAAAGTCTAATGTGCCCTGTAACTAACGAAGGACGTGTTTTGCAGATGCCCAGTGTACCTGCCTGGGTTCCACCATGAACTGCCTCAAGGTTATTTTCATAAAACATATCCGGGTCGAAAAGTTAACCAGATACATGAAGGAGCCAATCAACTGACGATAAAAAGTAGGGTTCACCAACGGAGAAACTGAAGTGCTGATCTTCTGCCAATTGGTGATCATAGGAGTGGACATGGGTTTGCAATCACCCATGTTGAACCTGCTAAGTATATCAACTCGCACTGGCTTCGCCCCTGTGAAGACATATGCCTCCCTCCTCCCGCCATACCTCCAACCCCAAGAAATAGTGCATCGCCCAAGGTCCTTCATATCAAACTTCCTCGGGCAAGATCCTCTGCAACCCTCAATCGCCTTCACTCGCAGATGAAAGATCATCCACATAGAGAACCGTAATAAGTGGCTCACCCCACTCATTAATGTAATAGAGGTTCACATCCCACTCACTCCTCGCGGAAACCACCCTCAGTGCGTAAGTATCATCAGCAAGTGGAATACCCGCTCTTGAGCTTCGCTTCATCCATGCGCCTGCCTTACGGCACACATGAGTCTCTCGCCATGTACCAAAAGCCCAATGGTCGCCTTACATACCCCCATCCAAACCCCTGCTCGTAAATGCTAGCTCTACATCCATCTCGAGTGGATCTTCCACTCCATCTCTGTTGCAATGGAAATAACTGATTGGATAGATGAATATCTAGCAACAAAAAGGAAAGTCTCATCAGAATCCACTTACCAGAATCTCACTAACCGTAGCCTTTAGGATTTCAGCTACCATCCCAGAGGCATGCTTGATCTTAGAGCCATCTAGAAGTAACATTAGATTTCCCCTCAGGTCTCGGCACTACCTCCCAAACATCATTCTTCATGATGGAGAGATACCTCAACCATAGCCTCTCCAAACCTCACATGGCCTCCTCATAGCTAGAAGGCTCTGACTCTGTGGATGCGGGTCACCATAGCCATGTGAGCACAAAAATCTCTCCAAAGGGCCTACTCTTCTAAGAGCTCTTCGTCCCTCCAAAACATCTCGGCCTCCTCAGAGTCTCCTGGCTACTTTAGCTCTTCCCTCATTGGAACCTCCTCATCATCAACTCAAGACCTAACACTGTAACTCCCCGACTCTCAACCGTGTTCTCGTGACTCCTCAGACCACTGCATTCTGCCTCGGGCCTCGAACTCCTGTGACTGCACTCTAGGAACCCCTCGTATCAATACCTCGTGGAACGACCTAGATTCTAAGTACTCATGAGTACCAACTAGTAGTGGACTATACTCAGAACCAAGTGAACTCAGCTTTGCCGACTATCCCGGGTGAAACTTGCGGATCAGCTCAAGGGACTGCTCTGTCCGCCCACCTGTGGAACCACCACCAGTGACCCTGTAACTCCGGAAACAACTGTACCTCCACTCCATGTGTGATCCTCGGGACCCTATGGCTCCTCAACCCCGCCCCCGACTGGCTGTGCTAGAGCTTGCGGGTTTCTAATCTAACCCTCGAGATCTCTCAGGCCTTCTCTCTCAAGCCTCAACTTACATACCAATAACAACCACTCTCAATGCGGGTATGTAAACTGAGCACGTTTCTTCAGATCTCATCAGAATCTACAAAGATGCCCTTTTCTGCAGTGGGTTCCATCTTTTTTCCTCAACTCTTTGGGGATGTGAGAATAGGTGACACAACCAAAAATAGGTAAGTGTCCCACCTGAGGCTTACGTATCTTTGGTTGTGTCACCTACTCTTTCATCCCCAAAGCTCTATGAGGACTCCTGCTCTGCAAGTAAACAACAGTGTTGCATGCCTCTGCCCACAAAAACAAAGGTAACCCCTATCATGGATCATCGCTCGAAATGCCTACAATGGATCTGTTTTTCCTCTCTTCAACCCCGCTTCAGGGGTTGTAAGCAATAGTCATTCCTCTCTCGATGCCCCCTCTCGCATTAATAGCCAATATCAAAATTATTGAGGTATAATTCTCCGTCCGAAATCAAACACCTGATCTTCTTCCCCATTTGGTTCTCCACAGCTTTGAACTCTTGAACCGCTTGAAGACCTCTCCCATGGTCTTCAAAAAGTAGATCCAAGTCTTCCCCGAATAGTCAATAAATAAGACATAGTACAGATAACCACCAAGGAAGGAGATGACATCCTCCCGATAACATCCGAGTGAATCAAATCAAAGATCCCTGCTGATCTGCTGTCACTAGCAAGAAATGGAGCCTCGGCATACTTGCCCATGGCACATCCCTCTACAAACATCATACCGCTTCAATAATCGAAGTCCGCAAACATGTGGTACGTCTCGCGATCCTCGCTGCCCCCATGATGAAGGCTTAACCCATTCTCCTCGTACAAATCTCACACAAATCAATACCGGTACTACAAGTCAATGCTCCAACTGCCCGAAAGATCATCCTGTACAACTTTTCCTGTCTGACTCCGATCACTCCAGCAGAAGCAATATTCCCTCCCTTGGGATGTTACAAAAGCACCTCGCCCCCTCGAATACTACTCTCATAGCCTCATCCTCAATAGTAGAATCAAACAAGGTTCTTTTTCAAGCCCTAAACATACAAGACATTGGTCAATTTCACAGGAGGAAGTGACTCCCTCTGAAATATAACACCTCAATCAACAAAGACTCCACAAAGGCAATCATCACCAAGCACCACATTAGTGTCTAGTGCCCTCTCTTCCAACTCTGAAAACTGACTCCTAACACCAATCATGTGACGGGAAGCACCACTACCAATGTACCAAACTACCGAAGATGAAGTGCTAGAAGACAACCCAAAAATCCAAAGAGAACTCTCGCTCAAACCGGCCGAACTCATCCAATGTCATTGGCCGCCACGCTCTTCTTGTTCCCTTCTTCCGCAAGTAGCCGTGATAATGCCCTTTGTTTCGCAAGCCCAACATCAACTTTGCCTTATCCTCTTAGTCTTCCATTCTCTATCATTGTGTCTTCCAGGATTGCCCCGCTTCTTGGTTTCCTTTCCCTTTCCCTTAGCAAAGAAGTGCCACATTCTCCTCATCCTCATGCACACCGACGAGCCAACACCATGCACATACCCTCTACTGGTCTCCTCCCATTAAAGTCATCCCATAGCCTATCCCAGAAGGGACATGCTCCCTAGCTACAATGCCCTCCACAAAAACAACACATTGTTTGGAAACTACATTCAATGTTGTTGTCACAAGATCACTATCAACTATGTCCTCCCCCTTAGCTCCAAGCTCATCTCTCACTCGTGTGATCCGAGAAAGATAACATGCACTTTACTCGATTCTAGTCATCTTGATGCTCTTCAATTTTTCTCTAAGCACCATTTTCCCGTTCTCATTGGAATTCCGAAACAAGTTTTTAAGAGATGTCCACATTTCATGTACATATGTCTTAGAGACACATGAGGAATAATATGGTCCTTCACCGCATCAAACAATATCCTCTTGCTTTGATGTCCTTCTTAGTGAAGGCAGCCAAGTACTGATCGGGCCGAATAGCAACCACTGAGTAGCAAGAAAATTTCAACAATATCCCATAGCTCATTCTCCTCAAAGAGCAACACTATCCTTGCCTCCACGAACTAAAAGGTTCGGGCGTCCCCATCCAATCTATCCTCAACTCTCAACCTATAGCCATGACTAAAGTCCACTCAACTGAAACCCAAAATAACTCAATATCCCATAGCTCACAAAACAAATTTCTTATCCGTCCAATTCATCACCGGGTTCCAACAAAGAAATTTCATTGAACCAACTTTTGCAAATTTTTGTGTTTTACTCATGTACCCAACCATGCTCGACACTACGTTGATTTTTCCCCCTCGTGGTTTTCTCACTCCCCCGCACTTATCCCAATCAGGCTTCAATCACTCCTTATCACTCCAAATGTTTAATGTCTTTTCCCAATATTAAGGAAATTTGCAAACATTAATATGCATTAAATATTAAAATGACATTTGACTAAAACACATGAAATAAATAACCTTTTCAATGGTCGCCTTTAAACTCGAAATTAAACCAGAAAGAAAACATTTAATGACACAATGATTTTTGGTCAAATGACTTCGAAACCCTAAATGTCCGAGAGGGATTTCTTCTTATTTCTTCAATTTCCGGAAATTACATATCAGCAAAAATAAAACCACCAGAATGTACTTATCTCTTCCCTCATTCTTGAAATGACCGAAGAAACACAAATCAAGAATCCTCGATTGTTTCGTGATGTACCGTACCGGGCATGTGATCACGCCAAAGAATAAATGTTGTACGGATTGTTGAAAATCGTGCCCATAAATTTAATGTTATGCTACCTACGGGTCAGACGCACTGCACGGATCAATAAATGCGCCTGCTCTCGATTTATGCAGTTAACAGACGGATGTAATCAGTGCAGAATTGCCGCATCAAACTGCACTGCACGGATTTATTCTTCACGTCACCGAACTGCAAGGCCCCAGCTTTGTCTTTGGAAATCGTGGCCACTTCGTTCTGCTGGCAAACTCTTCTTCAGAAAATTAGAAACTTCTCTTCTCTAGCTCTCTCTCAATCTCTTGAAAGAATGACTTCTCATTTGGCCTTTTTTTTTCTCCTTTAGAATCCCTATGATTTTAGGTTTCCTTTGATCCAAGGGCTCACATTGCCTGAAGATCAACGGTTGAAATTAAATGCTCCATTAATATCACTTTATATAATTTCACTCACCCAACTTAAATAAAACCCACTTGGTGCATTAAGTTCCCAAGTCACTTTTCACTTCTAATTTAAAGTTCACTTTAAATTAAAAAGTGATCTTTATGAAAAGACCCACTTTTAAGTTGTGGACTACATTCCTAGGTAAAAGTTTAAAACCCATAGGAACTACTTGTCCAAGGTACAAATCTTCATTAAAATTTAACACCGAGGGGTTTTATCCAGAGTCATTTTGACCAAAAATACCTATGTCAAATTTATGCTACGTTTAGAAGTGTGGATCAACATTTTAAAGTTCAAGATCTAGAGGTAGTGTTATGTGTTTTAAGTTATATTGCATGTGCTAACATTGAGATAAGAAAACACTTGCAAGGGCACCTAAAAGAGCACTTAACCTATAAAACATTGAGCAGAAAGTGGATGACCGCTTGCTGTCCTAAATGCTGTAAAAGAAGATGCCCATACAATTGAAATCTTAGGACATACTAAGGTCAAGGACAGACCTTAGATGGCAGCCTCATAGACCCTCAGATAATTTCTACAAAAACCTCATCTTCTTTAACTTTGAAAGAGATGGCCAAAATTAAAATTTTTGTTCCATTCAATGAGCTGATAAAGATTAGTGAATATAGAAATCGATCATTAAGATGCTCAAGATGGAAGAAACTTATGATACTTTTTAAATATACAAGACGATCATCCTGTCATCTTGTTTGACCCATGTGTAGAGGAGAGTGGTGATGTTGATGAGGTCCCTCCTTTCTATGTTAGTCTAAAGATTCATGATATGACTTTGCATAATGCTATATTAGATTCAGGAGCATCCCATAAACTGATGCCCAAGGTGGTCATGGACCAATTGGTCCTGACATTGGCTAAAGGCCTTGTGTAAGGATCTTTTTCCTTTGATTCAAGGAAGGTGAAGTGCTTTGGCCTAATCAAAGATCTGGTGGTATTTTGTCTCAAATTCCAGCAAAAAATATGGTCATGGATGGTGGTTGTTGATATCCCTCATAAATTTGGCATGTTATTATCTAGGTCATGGGTTTCAAAGCTGAAAGGGACATTGCAAATGGATATGTCATGATGCCACTATCCATGTTTTGC
Source organism: Picea sitchensis (assembly GCA_010110895.2). Taxonomy (NCBI): domain Eukaryota; kingdom Viridiplantae; phylum Streptophyta; class Pinopsida; order Pinales; family Pinaceae; genus Picea; species Picea sitchensis. The sequence continues at coordinate 24,053 of SNQJ01S0083185.1, forward strand.
CAAGATAGGAGGTTGCCAAGGAAGTATTGCTCAACATGGTCAAGAATAAAGTTCAAACAAAACAACCATCCCATTTATTCTATAGAAACTGAGATTGGTTCTTCCATTTTCTTTAATGATTTGAATTTTGAAGAGGAGGTGCCAAACACTGATATGACTATCGAAGACAAACCAGATCAAGAAATGGGCAAAAATGAAATGTGGAATATGAGCTTTGATGGAGCTATCAACAGAGAAGGATCAAGGGCTGGTGTGTGGATTAACCCCCATAGATTGGCTACAAAACTTTGTTCTTACAAACTTTGATTGCACAAATAACATGGTTGAATATGAGGCATTAGAGTTGGGATTGAAGACTTTGAAAGAAATAGGTGCTAGAAGGATAGTTGTACATGGAGATCCTGAGTTGATTATAAATCAGATAAATGGTATATATCAAGCAAAGCATCCTAGAGTAATAGCATATAGGAATATAGTGCTTGATCTTTTGGAAGAATTTCCAGAATATAATCTTTCGATCTCCATAAGCGTAATCAGATTACTGATGCTCTAGCTACTTGAGACTCTGTTTTCAAAATTCCAATTCTTCCTAACAAAGATATATGATTGAGGTCACACATGCCACACCGAGCAACATTAAGTAATCGTAAGTAAGTTTTAAGATGACAAACAAGTAGAAAGTTTCCTCTGCATGGATATATATTGATATATTGTTGTGAAGAAGAAGATGCCACCAGACCGCGAATGATGACTCTTTCAAGAATCGATGTTGGTAAGGATATATGCACAAAAAATAATATCGTTCCAAAGGCCCCATTAGAAAAACTCGACAACAATGATGTGGCGATGAGTCCTAAAATTACTGCAAATCATGGAGATGTTGAAGATTGCAACATTGGGACTTAGGAATATCCCAAGATCATCAAGCTATCCAAGACACTTAGCCCGTGAGGTCAAGCAAAAGGTATATCAATTTAATGGTACTCCCCCGATGTTTTTTCATGGATTTATGAATATCTAAAGGTCTATGATATTAAGTTGATTCAGCATGTGATTCCAATCAAGGAAGATCACAAACCAAGCGCGTACTAACAAGAATCAATCCTTTGCTATTGCCATTGATTGAAAAAGAGATAAAGAAGTTGTTTGGAGGCCAAGATCATAGTGTCTCTTTGAGGTTTTCTAAGTGGGTGGAAAATTTGGTACCACAGAAGAAAAGTGGAGATCAGATTATGTGTGGACTTTCAAAATATAAACAGGGTATCTCTCAAGGACAATTACCCACCGCCCAAGATGGATCACATTCTCTACGTAAGGTGGTTGGTTCTCAAAAATATCAATGGGCCGATGGTTTTTCTGGTACAACCAAATCATGTACACCCCGGGATGATCAAAAAGAAGACAAACTTTTACAATACCATAAGCACCTCTTCATGTATGTCAAAATGCCTTTTGGGTTCATGAATGCGTATAAACTTTCCAAAGGGTTATGGATATAGCCTTTGCCGATGAGAAAGATAAGTTTATTGTTATTTAATTAGATGATATCATTGTATATTCAGTTTTTGATGATGAACATCTTTAACATCTAAGGAGAGCTTTTCATAAATGTAGGAAGTTTGACATCCTTAACAACCCCAAGCAGTCTAATTTTGGCATGAAGAGGGAAAGTTGCTTGGTCACATTATTTCAAGGAGGGAATTGTTATCCCATTTCATGGGATAACTGGGGAGATCATGTCTCGAGGCCCACGTGTCCTAGACATGGAGTACCGAGAACAGATTGACTTGAAAGGCTGGTCTCCTGGAGTGCATCCTTCTTCTTCTTTCATCGAATTGCCCTATCGCTAAAGAAGAATAAACACCATCGGTTTGGACTTGCATCTGAGAAGACTCTTCTTCCATGAGGTAATTGGTCCTGTATCATGGTATGTGGGTCATGTTTGATCATTATAATCTTTCAGATATATGCATCAGCTTCCTTGTATTTCTAACAACTACTTGGTCTTACACTAACCCACTTGACCATGGTTGGGGATAAATGGGTACCCTAGCAAGCTTCAGATCCATGGTTTTGATTAGCCACCGTGGGGATTTTGAAGAGCCATCACCCCACTATATTATCATTTTACATCTTATCTCCCCATTCATCTATCCCATTCCTAATGTCCCGCATTAGGATGACCTATTTGAGGGTTACACTTTTATCCTTGTGGGAAGAAGGGGCTAAAGGCCTGTGAGGTAAAAGAAGTCGGTAAAAGATAAAGCTATAGGAAATAAAACCTAGAGATGCCTCGCCTGTGTGGATTCTGAAAGCAATAAAAACCCTCTCGGAGAAACAAAAGGGACCCAAGAAAAATAATAAAACAAGACCCCACCAAGAGGATGGTGTCCTATCAGCCGGCCTCACACTTAAAATACCGTAAGTAACACCGTGAGCTCAAGTCACCACGCCACAAGGCAAGGGTCCTCTCGGGTCGACTTTGAAGCAAAAAAGAAAGAAAAGTAATGAATAAAGAAAGAATAAAGGCAAGAAGGGCTTGGAAGAATTGCATCCATCACAAGTACAATTCGCCTTCTACAAAGACACCCAAAGGTAACACTTATGCATCCTTGAACCTCACTACACCCACATGTCTGAACATCCCCTAGCAACATCACCTCACTTACATGGCTTGAATGATATCTTTTGAAACTTTCCTCTTCTTATGGATGCCGCCTACCAAGGCACTTTGTTTTTCTTCATTGTATAGTAGTCGTAATGTCTTTGAGCTATTAGATGATATAGGGTCTTATGCATGCATTTGATAAAAATTAATACAAAATAGGACTGACATTGCTATGATCCCTTTGCAGGACTAATGAGCCCATGGAGGGAAAGTTTTTGATGTGCAGACCATGCCCAACGGACAAAAACGTTGGACCTATAATATGGGGAGATGATTAGCTTGGACTCCATAATGAAGAGCCCATCGATGGTTGCTGGGACCCCATCGGGGTCAGAGATGTGATGCTGATATGATGAGCCTTTTGCACGTGAGAAGAAGAAGGACGCTCCACCCAGGACACTTCGGCTGAGCCCAACCCAGGGGGGATTGACCCACTTCGATGAAACATTTTCCTCCGATGGACAGGACGCCACCCGTGAGACTTGGACATCTTGAGTGTGTGGCAGTTTGATAGGATTACTCAGTCACATGGCAGCTTGGAGGAGCCCTAAAAGGGCTAACGTCTGACTTTTGATGCTGGACTAGCCCAGTGTGGGCAATAACGCCTCAGAGTTTGACGTCTCACCTTTGCTCATTTATGTCTTTTACTTAGCGCTAATGTAAAAACAAGATGATTTTAGTAGTCAAAATTTTGTCGGCTATTTTAATGACCTAATTTTTAAATTAAAGGTCATTGATGATATATATTGAGGATGTTTTTCCCTCATTGGAACATAACACAACTCCTTCTCATAGGAGATCTGATTTTTGCACTACTAGGGTTGTTTTGGTGTTTAAAGTGAGGCTCAACTTTTGAAGGAGGATTTTCTGGCATTTATGGCATTTCTTCAAGGAAGGTTTCAACTAGGGTTTGCTTGTGCTTTTCTTTATGACATGTAGGTGAATTTTCATGCAAAACTTCTTAAATGAATGGCTGTAGGTATAATTTCTTTCTACTTATTGTATTGTGGATTTAAAACCCTAGGTAACAAGCACACAAGTAGGTTGTTGTTACATGTCCCCTTGTTGGGCTGAGAAATATTTTTCAAACACGAAGAAAAGAGATAGAGCTCAGCCGCTAAGCTACACTTGTCTTCTTTCTTCCTCGAAATACGCTACCAGCTCATAAGCTGAAAAGAGGAGGTGTCCTAGGCCTAGATTGCCCACACCTAGGGTTTCACCTCTAGGGTTTGAAAGCCTTGTCATTGCAACACTTTCTCCTTTAGATTTATGCTTTAAGCTAGCCGCTTTGCCAAGTCAATCAAAGAGAGCATACGGCCTTGCTTAAGAAAAACACCCCAGTGAGCCTCTTTCCCTAGGTTTGATTCTAGGGCCCCGCCTTTGCAACACCATAGAACCATACCTTCCAGTCTCTAAGTCTCTCGAAGATATCCTCCCGAGACTCTGTGCCCTTATTTTGACTCCATATACCCCATAAGCACCGGGATTTGATCTCCAACGAAGTTGAATCTTTAGGTGTACAAAACAACTCTTTTTAAAAAACCTAAATCTTTAAAAACCCTAACTAACCAACCCTAACATTGCTAACCTAGGTCGACGCCATAGTTGGTTATTTTTGACGTAGCTACCTCTTGACTTTTATAAAGCAATTGAGTGATGATCTAAAGCATTTATTGATTGATGTGTTGATTAACATATTGGCTTTGTCATCTTGATAGTTATTGATGAATTATTGCTCTTTCCATAGATAATTAGCAAAATGTTGATCCTTCAATATCTATTGTTTTACATTGCTTAAATTATATCAAATGGTCATATTAAGTGCTAACCCTTTGTATATAGCCCCATACATTTTTTCTATTGTTGCTTTGTTACTGGCAGGTGTTCTCATTTGGGACTATACTTCATTATTGGCTAATTAGTCGGACCTTCTCGATTTTTGGTGGTAAACTGTGAGGGGGGATACTTTAACTCTGAATCTTACATCTTAGCCTCTTCAAAACTCAGGTTATCGGGACGTGTCTCCCCTGGGCTAACCTCCTAAATAGAAAGAACCTCCCCATTGTGGTGACATTTGGTAGAAGGTTCCCTCGGTCACGCTTGACCTTTACCCTTTAGCTACTTGACCTAAACTACAAACTGTAAGGAGCAATCAGAATAAAGATATATCCTAGCAGAGTTGAAGGAATCCTTAAAATTCGGCACACCTAGAAGGCAAGAAAGAAGGCCAATCTTTCCTAGGGAAAGTAAATTTTCTGAGAAGGTTCATCCCTAATCTGGCTGAAATCATATAAAGCATATCAATAACATGCCTCGAAAGGAAGTGAGATAAAGTGGACTACCGGGTTAGAAAGTCTTTGAAGATATTGAAGTGGAATTGACCAAATCCCTAGTGTTGGCCAGTCCCAACTTTGCAAAAGACTTTATATTGTTTTCGTTTGCATCACACCATTGCTGGTGTTTTGTTACAAAAAGATGAACAGAACTTTGAAAGGCCTATATCCTACTACAACAAAACATTGGACCTTTTACCCCCACCAAAGCATGATATCGCGGAAAAGAAGGCATATTTAATCGGTTAAGGCCCTAAAGGAGTTTAGAGTTTATATCTTGCATCTCATACCATTGCCTATGTGCCCAACAGTTCTGTGAAGGACATTTTGACTCAACCTGATCATGAAGGTAAAAGGGGCAAGTGGATAGTTGTGTTGTTGGAGTATGACCTCTAGATCAAACCTACAAAGTTGATCGAGGGGCAAGGACTTGCAAAGCTGATGGCACAGTCAAATTGTGAGCTCTTGGGAATTAATTTGATTGTTGATTTATCAGCAGATTCAGAAGAAGAAAAATCCCCTTAGATATCCCCAAAATTCCATGACTCCCCATGGAACACTGACATTATTTATGTGTTGAGAAATTTGCAGGTTCCTCCTGAATTGAGTAAAACCAAGGTTTTTGAAGCCAAAAGCAGCAAAGTTTTGGCCCTAAACAATCTTTGTATTTGAAGGATCCAGGTGGGATCTTGCTGAGTTGTTTGCTGAAGGAGAAGTAGAATCTTGGGATTAATTTGAGCCATTCACTTGCTAATTTCTGTGGTTAAATATTGCTGCTATTACAATTTACTTATTGCTGATAACAATTTTTTAGCAGCAAATACAACCTTCAAAATAAATGCTTGAAGGCTTGATCATCATCTACTAGTTGTTGGCTTTCATTCCATATCATTTATTGCAAATTTTGACGTGTCACACACAAGTTACAACTTTTCATTGCTGTTATAAAATTATTCTCTGTTGTGTTTTTAGGACAGTAAGCATAGCTTGCTTAGTCCTTAGTGGTTAGGGGCTTATTTTGCAATATTTGGCTTTGGGTTTTGTTTCTGGACGTGTGTTTTGCAGGTGCTTTTCAATCCATCATCATTTCTTGCCCAAGCCTCTCTTCAAGAGGCCTTAGCCACCTTGTTCCAGTGACCAAAAGAGGGGTCTTTTCCACTCATGCTTGTTCCCCTTTACCCCCTTGAGGTCACTCAGAATCCTCCCTTGTGTTGAACTCAGTCCATAACTAAAACAAGGGAGATATCTATTGAGGTGACAAAGAGGTTAGGCATCCCTAAATGCAGGCTCACAATATTATTGTTTGCTGGGCTTTTCCCTAACAACATATCGTGTGATAACAGTCCACTTGACTTGTAGACCTCCCTTCACTTCTCATATAAATGGAGGAAGGAAAGAGTCATTCTAATCATCATTACTGTACTCTTTCTTTGTAGTTGTCTTATAGGAGTTAGGTCCTATGGTTCATGAGGATACCCTAGCATAAGTTATGAAAAGGAAAGAGGAAGTCTTTGTTGGGAGATTGCTCTCGTGAGATGCTAGGATTTGATCTTGGAAACAAGGCATTGGAGATGATGATCTCATCTATAATACATGATTGGAGAGCTTACATCTCATATATCTTAGGCTTAGAGATGTAAGAGGAGGAACACTAGCTCCCCCTCTCTTGTTCATTTTTATTGTACTTTATCTCTTGTCTAAGGCATTAGGGTTTTGTTGACTGAAGTACGTGAGGCTTCAACTCATTTTATGAAGACACCTGTCGAGATGATGGTTCTACTCAAGCTTTTAAACACCGGGTACTTAAATTTTGTAAACGGATATCTGCACTTCATGAAAAGGTAAATGAATAATGTCCTGCATGGATCATAGTTAGGTCGTGTACCTTGGATGTTGACATCGTGGGGAGTTCTCTATCTAGGGTTTTTTCTATCTCGTGAGATTAATGCGCCTAACTAGTCTGCCAATCTCCATTGAAGTTTTTTCCTCCCAGTCAGCTTCAAAGTGGTGGATGGCGCTCTGATGATCTCGTTCAAAGAGTAACCTTTTAGGATTATTGTAATGACCATGCTAGGCGTTGTCTTGGAGTCTTTATGAATTAATTTGCCCAAGTTAGTTTTAATTAAATTAATTAATTATTTTTGAGCTTAATGATGTAAAACTTCGGCTTTGGGAGAAAGATAGGGTATTTGTGCCTCAAAATGAATGGAATAGCACTCCCTACACCCATCAGCTCCAGCCACTGACTAATTTTACTAAGTGTCTAAGTCCACTTAGAGTCGTAATAAGCAAAATAATGTGCTAATTTTATCATTTAGGTGATTTTATTAAAAATCACAAAAACCATTGTAATTTTTGAGTCAAGTAAGTGGGATGCAAGGTGGAAAGTGGCAAGAAGAGACCCTCCCAACCTACCCAACCTCTAACCTTTTCCTAACTTAATTTAACCTTTTAATTCACTTTTTCACTTAATTAAACCTTTGCCCCAAGGGGGAATTCGACCTCACTAAATTAATTCCTAAAATTAATCCTCGAAACAATAAACAAGGCTCTCACACATGTGTGGAGCTACTCCCCTCTAGGCTACCAAAAACCCAAAAGCTAAAACCCTAACCTCTGGACTCTTCCTTAACCTCTTCTAACTAATTCTAGAACCCCTAATGCCCCTCTATGGTGTTTCACAGTGGTTGCACTCTCTTTGAGTAGCTTGGGAATCCAAGCCCCACTGCCTCCAAAAGTAGAACATGGGCTACCTTTTCCTTCACCAAGCCCAGTGGCCTTTCCACTCCCTAAGACCTCTTCCTGTCGTGTCACTCCCTTTCTCTCACATAGTACTGACTGAATATTGACTCTAACCCACCCAAAACCCTAACAACCTTCTATTTTTAACTTTTGGGCCCTTCTAGAATGCCTAAAGCACCCCTTCTAGAAGATTTCTTAGCCATTCTCATGGTCTAACTTCAAAGAATTCGTTTTGCTTCATTCCAAAGCTCTCAAACCCTAAGTGGGGCGCCACTCCTCTTGGGATTTGCTCATTAACTCATGTCTTGACACTTGGAAGTGATCTAGACTCCTCTTGGCCTCCTAAGGTATAAAGAGAACCTCTCCTCACTTTTTTCTTCACCAATCTTTGCTAACTCTATTATGCTGAAATTTTCACTCCACTCTCTTGCTCTTGCCACATTGCCATCCACTCTTCCTTTTGCCTCTATTTTCTCTCCATAATAAGAAAAAGCTTCTAAGGACTACATGGTGCATCTCTAGTTATCTTTTATGCTCCACCACATGAGGTGATATTGTCTAAACTTTTTGATTTAGCTTATATTGACTTTAAGTTCTACTTTGGGTAAGCTTAAGAATGTTGTCCATCACTATTTATGATCTATTTGAATGACCTAGGTTTGTAGTGATCTCTCTTTAGTGTTGTTCTAGTGATCTATCTATGCCATATACTTGTTTGTACTAAGCTGTGTCATCTCTATGGGCTTCACTTGGGACAAGGTTAGAGAAGGAGTCCTCCCTTGAGGCCATACAAACTCCAATCTTCTTTCTTCTTGTTATCATATACTTTTCTGCAGTCATTCCATATACATGTTTCAGCCTTGTTTTAGCTTTAGGGAGGTCACTATTTCAACGTTTATCTATCTTTGTTGGTTGGAAAATTTCTGTGTTTACACAGAAATCTCTTTCCATCACTTTATTGGTGTTCTTGTAAGATTTGGCAAAGAAGCTTTGCTTTGCTGATTTTAAGTGGTAAATACATTCATGAAGATCAAGTCAGCATAGAACATTTAGGAGGATTCCCAAGCACCTCCTTGACTCTGGGTGACTATATCTCCTCTATTCTCTTTCTTCTCTTAGCAATTTTCAGTTTTTCTTAGGGTTAGATCTCTAGAGGTAACCTAGTTTAGATCTAATCATATTTTAATAATCTAACCTAGATCTAGACATTCTTCTATAGGTATAACTCCTAGATTAGTTGTTATCTTTCATTCTTTATTTCATTAGGTTAATCTTAGGTAGTTTTCCTTTTGCAAGTTATTTCATTCTTAGGTTTCATATGCTCTTTTCTTTCAAAGCTTATGGTTAGATAGATTTCTTGTGCTCATATTGTCCTAGATCTTTCGTTTGTGAAGTTGTCTAACTCTTTTTGGATAGCATATAAGCCTTACTCACTAGCTAAGTTCATGGTTCTTATAAGCTTTCGTTTATGTAACTTAGCATAGCTTGAGAGTGGTTTTGTTTAAAGCTTTGATACATTTTGAAGATCCCTCTCTCATGCTCACGGCCTAAGGGTCTTTGCTGCCCTTCTTTGCTCACGGCTAAGGTGTCTTTCTTTGGCACTTTAAGCCTCACGGTCTCTCCACCTTAGCCCTCGGCCAACCTTCTCTTTAGCCTTCGGCCAGTTTGCTCCAATAGCCCTCGGCCTTGCCTCCTTTTTTCCCTCGGCCTGTTGGTGTGGAACTACTCACGGCCTAGGTGTCTTAACTCCACGTCATCTGCAGCTAGCCTTTGTCCACTGTCATATTTGTTTTCTGCTGCACACATACACAGTTGGTTAGTGGGTTAGTATTTCATATGCTGGTAGTCTAAACTGTCTACACCTTTCACTGCATATAAGGTAAATTGGTCGTATTAGATTGATAGTTGAAAGTTGTGCTAACAACTTAAAGTATCCTAAGACTTTTAAACTTTCACATATTTGATATCTGCATACACTTTATCTGCTGTGAAATCATCTACTGTTTTAGGCGCATATATATCTGGATTGGTGAGCTAATGTTTATGGTTATAACACCTAATTGATTCATCATCTTTGCTCTCATAAACACACGCTTTCTATACACTTAAACTGCTCTTTAAAATGGTTTAGTCCTTAGATCTTCAGTGCATATGATAGTTGGATTAAAAGGTTGTTGTTTGTGATCTTAATGTTCTAAATTGTCCACTGTTTCATTGTCAACATAAACACAGTCTTCACACATCTTTAGGCTCACGTCCTAACTTGATATTCAGCTCATTATATGTTGCAGTCTGTGGTTTATTTGGTTTATATGTTTATGGTTACAAGACTTTAATTGTTTAACATATTGGTGCTCTCATAAACATATAACTGTCATACACCTTACTGCTCACCTTTCACTTGGTTCAACAGCATTATTACATATTGCAATCTGTGGATAAGTTGAATTATATGTTCTTGGTTGCAATTGCTCACACCTAGCACACACCTGGATGATGCTCACGGCCTAGCTTGGCTCACTGCCTACTCTTTGCATTTATACATTCTATGCTTATGGGTTTAATAATCATGGTTTAAATGCTTTATGCTTAATGTGCTAATGATATAACACTTTTATGGTATAATCTCTTGACTTAAACATTGATGGTTTAAACGTACATGTTCATGCTTTATCTTCTCGTTTAAGTTTCATTACAAGCACACATTGACATCATCCAATTCACATGGTTCATGGTTTAAACACTCAAGTGCTTCAAGCTATATCTTTCACTTTATCATTACATGCTCTATAGTTTACAATTTCATGGTTATATCTTTAAAATTATCTCACATGTGATGGTATATTGATGGTTTAAACTTTCGCTCTCATTATTGCTTGATCTTTACATGTGGATGATGTTATAAGCATTTCATTACAAGCACTCGTTTTAAGCACTCTTCACTCACGGCCAATCGCTAAACAAGTAAAATAAAAGTGTTTAAAACTCTTTAAAATCAACCCAACCAATCTAAAGATCCACCCGAGGATCCTAAAAACACTTAGAAACATTCTAGGAGTCTTCAACAACTGTTTTTGCCATCTAAAACGGGCGAGAGGGACAGTCTTTGGGGGAAGTGGCGGGGGACCGTCCCGTGATTCCGTTGGGGGGAT
>SNQJ01S0083186.1:6963-26976 GCA_010110895.2 Picea sitchensis
ACTTCTTATCAACCATGACAAAACAATAATGAGTCATATTTACATCAAACACTATTGGGTCCATTACCCAAAACTTTGTGCTACGGGTCTTTCTTCAAGGGTTGACATAAATGACAACCAACCTTAATCAACATGATTTTTGTAGCACCTGAAAATGAATTTGTTATCCCCTTCTCTTACAGACTACAATGGGACATAGACTACACAAATAATTTTGCAAATACGAAGCCCTGGTCTTGGGACTAGAGGTTGCCAGGAAACTGAACATTAAGAACTTGGAAGTCTATGGAGATGTGGAGTTGATTGTGAAGAAGATAAATCGGCAGTACCAGGCCAAATACCCGAGATTAAGATCTTACAGAAATTGTGACTGGGATCTAATGGAAAATTTCTTCTCATCGGTAAATGTTCATTACATTCCCCGTATAGAAAATCTACAAGCTGATTCATTAGCCAAGGTAGCCTCAACTTTTTCACCCCCTACAGCTTTCAAACTAAAGTATCACATACAGGTGAGGCACAGACCCTCCATACCGAACAATATACAACACTGGCAGGTGTTCGAAGATGACGAACAGATCAGAAATTTCCCTGAAATGGTGGATGACTTTGTTGAAACTCACATTGACCAAGCAAATCAAAATGACCATACTTGGATTATGCAAGAGGGGCAGGATCCTCAAGAGTTCCAAGAAAATATCGTGAATCATCACATGTAGTATTAAAAAACAATAAGATCCCTAAAGGACTAATCCCTCTAGAAAGATTGTTTGACCAAAATGGCATGCCCCTAAAATCTACTTTGCAACCTCAACTAGAAGAAATTGAAGATTGCGATATAGGGACCAAAGAGGAGCCTAGAATAGTAAAAATATCAAAGTATCTTCCTCCTGAGATGAAAGGTAAGTATGCAGATTTACTTGAGCAGTATAAAGACGTGTTCGCTTGGGATTATGACGAGTTGAGAACTTATGACACCACTGTGATCGAACACAAGATACCTTTAAAGCATGGTGTTAAACCTTTCAGACTGAAACTCAGGCAAATAAATCCCATTTTATTGCCCATGGTCGAAAAGGAAGTTAAAAATCTTTTGGACGCAAAAATAATTGTACCACTGAGATACTCTGACTAGGTAGTTAACTTGGTTCCGATTAGGAAGAACAGTGGAGAGATCAGACTGTGTATAGATTTTAGAAATCTAAATAAATCCTCTCTCAAAGACAATTATCCGCTACCCACAATGGATCACATTTTGGAAAAGGTGGTTGGGGCAAATAGAATGTCAATGATTGACGAGTTTTCTGGTTACAATCAGATTGCTGTCAATGAGCACGATAAAGAAAAAACAACCTTCACCACCCCTTGGGGCACATTTATGTATGACAAAATGCATTTTGGTTTAATGAATGCATGTGCTACCTCCCAGTGTGCTATGGATATCGCCTTCGTCGGCGAAAGAGATAAATTTGTGGTTATTTATCTTGATGATCTTACTGTTTTTTCTAAATCTGATGAGGATCATCTGATACATCTCAAGCAAACATTCGAGAAATGTCACAAGTTTGGTTTGTCTTTAAATCCCAAGAAATCTCACTTTGCGATGCAAGAAGGTAAACTCTTGGGCCATATTGTGTCTCGAGATAGAATTAAAATCAATCCTAAAAGGGTCGAAGCTATAGACACTATAAATATTCCTAGAAATGTAAAGGAAATTCAATCATTTTTAGGGAAAATAATTTTTTTGAGAAGATTTATCTCAAACTTTGCTGAAAGCGTGAAATTGATCACAGATATGCTGAAGAAGAATAACAAAGTCAAATGGATGGCCGAAGCTAAAGTGTCGTTTGCACGTATCAAGAAATTTATGGGCAAAGTGCCTGTGTTGGCCAGTCCTGATTATCTAAAAGAGTTTCTGATTTTCTCATTTGCCTCCGAACACACAATTGTGGCAGTACTCCTCCAGAAGAATGAAGAGGGTTTTGAGCAACCAATATCATTTTTCAATAAAAGTCTTAGAGACGCAGAATTGAAATATGATATAATGGAAAAGTAGTCATATGCTATGGTGAAGGCACTGAAGTCTTTCATAACCTACGTGTTACACTCCAAGGTAATTGCATATGTGCCCACCAGTTCTGTAAAAGATATATAGCCTGACAGTGATGGGAAGAGGGGTCGGTGGCTTGCTAAAATTCAATAATTTGATCTAGAGGTGAAACCGACTAAGCTTGTAAAAGGATAGGGTTTGGATAAGCTCTTAGCTGAATCAAATTTCAGAGCACTCAGAATAAATAACCTGCAAGAATACGAAGGATGTGTGGACATAGATGAATTCGATGACCAAATAAATGCAACCAGGATTGAAGAGAAGTTTGCCTCATCGGGTTGGTATAAAGACATATTATCTTACCTTTTGACCCTAAATTGCCCAAGTGATTTGTCTCCATCTAAGGCCAGGACACTGAAATTGCATGCGGTAAAGTACTGTATATCCGAAAGCCAATTGTATTGGAAAGGCCCTCTAGGATTTCTACTAGTTTTTTTAGTAGAATCAAAAACAAAAAAGGTTATAAACAAATTTCACGAAGGAGTATGCAGAGGACATGACGTGTGGAGAGCAACAGCTTATAAAATCCCGAGGTCAAGATATTACTGGTCTAAACTATTCTCAGATGTCAATGCCAAAGTCAGAGCCTGTAACTTTTGTCAATTGTTCACAGGCAAGCAAAAACTCCCAGCATTACCTTTGGTCCTGATTAAAACAAAAGCCTCATTTCAACAATGGGGCTTGGATTTTATAGGAAAAATTAACCCACATTCTAGCTCTCAACACAAATGGATCCTGACCGCTACAGATTATTTCACAAAATGGGTGGAAGCTATTCCGACTAGAAAAGTGACAGATTCCATGGTGATAGATTTCTTGGAAGAAAACATATTATCTAGGTTTGGCTTTCCCCGAAAAATAGTTACAGATAATGCCCAGGCATTCAAATCTATGGCAATGGACAACCTTTTCCAAAAATACAATATTATACTGGGTCATTCTACGACATACTACCCCCAAAGCAATGGGCTCACCGAATCATAAAATAAAAGCTTAATTATCATAATTAAGAAAGTGTTGAACGAAAACAAAAAATCTTGGCATGTGCATTTGAAGTACACCTTTTGGGCAAATCAGATAGGCACCAAGAAATCGATTGGTACTTATCCATTTCAAATGGTATATGGGACTGACGTAGTGTTACCCATAAATCTTTCCCTACCCGTGATGAAACTTTGGCAGGATGAGAAAGAAGAACCAAATCACATCACAAGGAGAATAAATCAGTTGATCGAAGTTCAGCAAAATAGAATGGAAGTGGACGAAAGGCTGCAGAAATATCAAGACAACACGAAAGCAATGTTCGATCATAAGGCTAAAGACAGGGAATTCCTCCCTGAGGATTTGGTTTTGAAATGGGATGCCAGGAGAGAAGACTCTGCAAAACATGGAAAATTTGATCATATCTGGTATGGACCATTCAAAGTCATAGCTTCTAAAGGGAAAAACTCATTTCTGTTAGAAAATCTGGACGGTAAAATCCTCAACACCCTTATCAACGGGCGTTATCTGAAGCACTATATGCAATAAATGATTTCCAAAATTCCACTGTATATATCGGTTTGTGTTTTCTATTTTTATAGCTTTTCGGTAAGTTTTACTTTCATCACAAATAAAACAGGTTAGTGATCTCATTGAAGTAGGGATATAAAATATTCAACACATTGAATTCCATAAATCTTAAAACCCTGACACTCTTCATGTTGTTTTCTTACATGATTCCATCTTATAACCCAAACATCAAAAAGAAGAAAATGGATCGTCATGCATCAGGAAATCAGTTCGCCCAAAACTTTTGATAAAAGATAATTTACTAAGATGAGAACGAAATGGTAAGGCAAAGGTATGAATTCCTGAAATGTCTAGATTTCAAATGAATATCACCTAGGTGCGACAACGGTCTCATGAGTATGAATATATTCACTCGATGTGTTATCAAAAGAACAAATTTTACTGTGGATTCTAAAAAATTCCCCTGGATAAGATAAAAATAATTAGAATAAACAAAAGAAGTAAATCGTCCTCAAAGAAAAAGTTCCAAGAGTCAGGATTGCATTATAACAACTGTGCTTATGAAATCCGAAACCTTCTTTGTCACTCTTTTCCAAATCTTTGGTTTTTTCCCCCTTGAATCCAGACGCCTTCCCATGGCCCCCACAGAGGAAGAAGAGGTTACACTTTAGCTCTGAAAGTTGACAGATGAATTTAAAAAAAAAAATGGGGGGGGGGGAAGTTCTCACAACTCCTCGACTCCTACTTAACAAAGATATGCATAGGCTAATCCTAACTCTCTTAGTTATTTCAACCGGTTTTGTTATTAGTCTTGCTCAAAAGAAGGCCCCTGAAAATAAATTCTCCCATAAGTTTTCCTGCAGACTAAGATGTTTTGAAGGTCAAATGAAAACTGATCCAGAGTAATCAAAGTGAGTTAACAAACCTCTGTTGCAAAATTATACACAGATATCACCCCTGGTATACTTTATACTAATTGATTTCCCCCACTTCATGTCAAAGAAAAATATAAAACAGATGGTGAACGGAAATTCAAAAAATTGATGGCCCCCATCTAGTCCAAAAAGAGATGATGAAAGTAAATTCATAAAATGATTGCCCTCATCTCAAAATTTAAATGCAAAGTTACAACTTGAAGTGGTGAAAGAAAATTCAATAAAGGGAATTAGATAACTTCACCGGGGTATTGAAGAGGCTCGCTGGCAGTGATGAAATGTTTTAGATATCTGTAAGGTTGTTATACATGACTTGTATTGTACTTTGGTAATTAGTTTTCTTTGAAACCTGATCTCCATCCCAAGTTTGTGCAGGACTCCCTGATTAAAAACATTGAAATCACTTCACCTTGATGCAAGCAAAATCAACAGAACCTATTCAAATTCCTAAGGTTGTTTTGATTATCTTAAGCAGACCTGAATTCAGTGTTAAGGAAGAGGAAGTCATCGAATGGACTAACATTGAGATAAGAAAGTGATTGAGTTTCGAAAGATTTCAGAGATAAGGATGAAAACCCCTTTTTCCACTGTATCCTCCTTCTGAACAAGTTTCGCAGAAACAAACTAATGACTCCATTTGCCCAATAAAGGCACGTGATCTATTTTTCTTCTCGTCCCGCAGGGAGACGAGATCCCTAGATGGAGCCTATGTTGGAACAATATGCTTTTCTAAAACTTGAGACTAAAGGGAACTTTATTTTATCTTAAAAAGTTTATTATGGAGCCTCCTTTCTATCAACGATTTAATTTTAATGAAGTTTACTTTGATTTTTCGGGAGTTGGCAGTTCGCAAATTATAAAGAGTCATTGTCCAAGCCTCCTCAAAACCCCAATTCCCGAATCCACGAAAGTGTTAAAAGCTAACGCCACATTATCAATATATGATAAGGCTAGATGTTAACAAGTCTCATCGCGATTTCGCGACTCGAGTTGCCTTAATGCTATGAGTTTCAAGTTCGCGGTATCCAAAACCCCGAAAACCTATGTTTTAATTGCGCTTAACTACAAGATAAAAATGTTTAACTGTCAATAAATCCCATCGCAATTTCGTGATTTGGGATTCCCTGTGTCAAAGTGTTATCAAAGTCTCGACCCTCGAAACCTCGATTCCTGAATTCACGAAGAGTTGAATATTAATTCCTAATTGCAATTAATTAAAAGTTTTAAAAACAGATGATTATCGCCTAATCTAATTTCATCGTGATTTTGCGTTTCAGGATTTACTTATGTCATGATTCTTGGAGACACGATGCTCGAAACTCCGAAACATGAGATATCGAAAGGATCAAGAGCTTAAACGTAATTAACATAACTTTAAAACAACATTAATGATATCGAAATCACTTTTTGCATTTCGCTATTTGGGAGTTTTCGATAACACTCCTTTCAAAACTTTAGTTTTGAATCGCCGATATGTGGCAATATCTATAACGGATTAATGGAGACATTTTAAACAAAAAGTGTGTATCTCTAGGCGTACTTTCCCCATTAAAGCATTTAATTTGTATTGTCTGTATCAGTACGCTCAATTTAAGACGAGTTAAGGGTAAATAAAGGTTTGTTATCTCAAATTTCATTCTTATTTTCAGATCAGAAGAGAGTCACATTCAGAGGAGCTTACATAATTTCTTCTCTGTAACAGGTTTTCATTTTAGCACAAATGTCATGGCACCCAAAAAAGTGCCTAAGAAGAGTGAGGAGTCTAGTGAAAGCTCAAATCTAAAGGGAGATGTTATATCTGACACCACGCCGCATGTTATTGATTCAGTCAAATCCTGGAGGTAGATTTTCGAGAACTTGGACTATGAGATTAGAAATTGCCCCGAGGATTTCGGGGTTGAAAGGACCAAAAATAAACTCAGAGATATAGCAGAGTCTGAGCTTCATAAAATAGCCACACGACCGAGACTCATGCCATACAATGACATGATAAGATGGGATTTGGAGAAAGTCGGCATTCAGACAAGGAGCATTATAAACAGCTAAGGGGTTGTCGTCAACTTGTTCAGACCAGAGCACATCCAAGTAATGTATAAATTGTCTCCTACTTCTAAATACATTTATAATGCCAAATTTGTAGAGGAATTTCAAAGAAAGGAATGCACAGAAGCTGATCAAACATATCTAGATATAATCAAAGACTGGTGGGGAGTTCAAGCGAAATTTAGAGCCAATACCCATGGCATGTATGACACGGCCTCGTTAAACGAATACATGGTGTATATATCTTTGATGTTGTGTAGACTTTTCGAGAGGAAAAACCCTACCCATTTCCCTGCAGAATGGGTGCCACTTCTACACGAAGTAGCCAAGGGTTACAGTTTCAACTGGGGTAAAATTTTATCTGATAATCTAGCTAAGGAGATTTCAAATTACCAAAAGGAAAAATTGAACGACCGACGTGTATCTTTTTACATGTCTGCTTATATTATGGATGCTATCTGTTACACGACTCCATTCCCCTTGATGAATTGGAGCTGGAATCCAGCCTGTACTGAACCCATCCATGTTTATCACTCTAAACTATGGGAGGAGAATGTTAAGGATTCCTTTTACAAGGTNACCAGAGCACATCCAAGTAATGTATAAATTGTCTCCTACTTCTAAATACATTTATAATGCCAAATTTGTAGAGGAATTTCAAAGAAAGGAATGCACAGAAGCTGATCAAACATATCTAGATATAATCAAAGACTGGTGGGGAGTTCAAGCGAAATTTAGAGCCAATACCCATGGCATGTATGACACGGCCTCGTTAAACGAATACATGGTGTATATATCTTTGATGTTGTGTAGACTTTTCGAGAGGAAAAACCCTACCCATTTCCCTGCAGAATGGGTGCCACTTCTACACGAAGTAGCCAAGGGTTACAGTTTCAACTGGGGTAAAATTTTATCTGATAATCTAGCTAAGGAGATTTCAAATTACCAAAAGGAAAAATTGAACGACCGACGTGTATCTTTTTACATGTCTGCTTATATTATGGATGCTATCTGTTACACGACTCCATTCCCCTTGATGAATTGGAGCTGGAATCCAGCCTGTACTGAACCCATCCATGTTTATCACTCTAAACTATGGGAGGAGAATGTTAAGGATTCCTTTTACAAGGTCTGCCACCATGTAGTGATACATGTGCACCAAATTCTGTATGGTTTCACACTCTCTCGTATTTTAGAGTCGATCATGGGGAACCTCAAAACGATTGCGGATTGGTTTATTGAATAAAGTTTCTCCTATGTCAAGGTTTTTGGGTGCTCGATTCCCCCTCACACACTTCCAAATTTCCTTCCTGATAGACTGGTATGTAGGGAGGTGGCCTATCAAATACTAAGAGGTGGTATTAGCACAAAATTGAAAGTTGTTCAGAAGAAGTTCTGGACAGTTTTTCCTGTACAGATTGGGAAATTTTCACTGCTTAACTTTGGTCATTCCAAGGTAGAAGCGGCAACAATAGAAGACATCAAATTGGTAGATCTTGAACTCAGAAAACATGATCCTTATAAAATTGTGGGAAACCATCTTGTTCATTGCAATATGAAAATGTATGAACAGGAAAATTCTCCCTGCAACGATATATTCAAAGGAGCCAGAGCCTATGAGGAAGTATTAGACAGAGTTCAGGCATTATCACCCAACCTACATGCCAGTTTTCTGACTTTCCAGAAGCACATACGATGTAGTTTACCGAGGATACTACAGGGAGAATAAACAACCCCTCCTCTAGCTCAAGGGAGTATTCCCCCAGGTTTCGGATCAGATGCTCATGATAATGGTACTACAGAAGAAAATCCAAAGGAGACTGAATATTCTTCACAAAAATCAGAATCTTCACAAGTAGAACACCCGAGGTCGAAAACAAAATTTAGGTCTGAGACACTTTTAAAGTCAGGTCAAACAATTCCTCCTTTACCATCGACTATTCCTACTGATATCTCCAAAATAGTGGGAGAAACACAATCTACAGAGTTGGGCAACCCTATTGCATCATTGACCCCCTTGAAATCAACCTCTGGGACTCCTCATCTGGAAGCTATGTATGTAAGTGACCTTACTCCTCTCTCTAGAGACGAGATACCCTCTTCTGACTACTTCTTTAGTAAGAAGAGGAAATTTGTAGTAAAAATGGAAATGCATTCGAGAGAAGGCACAATGGTGAGAAAACATAGAGTGTTTGTAGATGGGCAGAACCTAGAAGAGGAAGATTTTTCCACAAAAGTAGCAGGCTCCATGGGGGCTTTGAAAACAACAAATGTATTCTTAGTAGACATTCTGAAAACAAGGATGAGGCATAAGAACCAAATGATAGCCTAGTTGCAAGGCCAAGTTATAAATACAGAAAATAACATCACAGATGAGGTAAATAAAGGACTCGAGCAAGCCAAAGTCGTTGATAAACAAGAAATTCAATTGCTCAAGTCTAGTTTAGATGAAGCGAACAAGAAGATGCAGATAAGTCAAGTACAGGTTATTCGGCAAGAAGAATTAGTGAGAAAATTATAGGCTGAGTTGAAGTCCATTGAAGGACAAGTTGTAAATATAACATCATTTCAAACCCAAGCACTGGAGGTGCATGAGAAACTGCAAACAGAGCAATGTGACATGCTTTCTAAAATAGAAATCTTTCAAAAATACTTCTTGGAAATAAGCTACTCACTAGATAACATTGCTTTCAGGGAAAAAGAGGCTACAGCAGGTCGCGCTTCCTTTCAAAAGGTAGTGACGTTCTCGACTAGAGAGGAAGTACCAGCAGTCACAAAGTTGAATGTAGGAGAACAGATCAGGGGAGATGTCATATTAAAAACATGGGAGGCCAATATTATTGAAAGTAGGAAAATGGCAAGAGAAGTTAAGAAAGAGTGTGAAGAAGTGTTTGATCAGCTAGATACAAAAACACTAGGCATCGGTAGAGGCGACTGTCCTGGGCTATCAGGACAGATCAATGTTGTAAGACATCAGATGCATATCAAGGAGAGATAGAATGAATCTCATCTCGAAATTTCACAATTGAAACAGCTTGACATCACCCAAGTGGATAAGTGGCTAATAAAGCCAAATCTACAGTTGCAATTGACAAAGCTTGAGAAGGGAAAGGTTGAAGACTGGCTTCCCAAAATTCAGAGGAAATTGTATATGTTCAAAGAAAA
Organism: Picea sitchensis; assembly: GCA_010110895.2. Lineage (NCBI taxonomy): Eukaryota > Viridiplantae > Streptophyta > Pinopsida > Pinales > Pinaceae > Picea > Picea sitchensis. The sequence continues at coordinate 16,729 of SNQJ01S0083186.1, forward strand.
GGACACGATAGAACCTTCCAAAATTTTGGTGCAATTTCTAGATAGGTGTGTCAAGTGTACGAGACCGAGCGAAGGAAGTGCTCCAAAGAAATGGTTAAGTAACGCATGTATACTCATCTTTGTCTCATTGGTAGAAAAATAAAAGTAACCGAGCAAAATGGTTTGAATTTTGTATTCAGTAATTGTTAACACCTAGGAGATTAGAAAAATACCAATCGTCTGGGGTTGATGGTTTTCTTTGTATAAATACAATTTTGAAAGATAAAACTAGGGCCTTTTTTCCTTTGGCCAATTGTAAAAGGGAAATTTTCTTTCGCCAGAATTAATACAAAGAAAAGTGAAGACTCCATATTCCGTCAAGACTAAGTTATGTGTTTTCTTCTGTTATTTCTCATTTAGCTTCATTTCTTATATATATCTTTGATGAATGCTTAGCTGCAATTTAGTACAACCTCTACTATGGTGATCAATTATTTTAGTCATCTAATCGTTTACAACTTTTCCTCTATATCAGCTATCAGCAGGTACAAGACCTGTGAATTATTTAGATTTCTATATCTTATGCTTCATCAAAGTTTTTCTTATCCATTTCCTTTTTCTGTCACAGGGTGAGATTCTTCCTTGATTGAAGCCTCACATTGTTCGACAGCTTAATGTTTTCTTTTGTTTCATGCATGGTTTTCAAATTTAACTCAGTTACAGAAAACGACCTTTGATTTTGTTATACTATTAATTCGAATTTGAGAATTTTTCTCATATAATCTAAAATTGAAACAACAACCTAAAAAGAAACAAACCCTTTAAAACTATGTTCCTCCATGACTGTGCCCGTTGTAAGACAGTCCAATATCGAACCCGGTCTCTCAGATCAAACCATCATCGCTTTAAACCTTTTTGATACCATCTTGAAAATGGCTACCACCCGGGTCGAACTCGAACGTTCATGGGTAGCCATTGAATGGGACATAAGCATTTAGGAACAATTAGAAGCTAGACAAAGACAACTTCGAAATCGTCCTTAGCTTCTTTTACTAAAAGTTGTTTTCTTCCTTTTATATCATTCACCCTCTTTTTGGATGCCTAGACTCTATACTTTATAGCCTTAAGTACAAACTCTTGAACAATAGGACCTGGGAGTCCATTTGGTCAAAAGTTTTCTTCATATTATGAGGGTTCGGGTTGTTCCAACAGGCAACAAACTTCACTCTTGGATTACTTTCAGAGGGCTTGTTGGGATATGATCTATGAGGCGATACATGTTCTCCCTATTGATACTTGTGATTGAGTTGGTTGATGGATGGGTAGATTTTGGTTCCACAGGGATACCTTTACAGGTTCATATTTTTTATAGCAGGCCCAATAATCACAAGTTTAGCATGAGGATCCAGGAGTGGGGGATCTAGTATGTATACCTTGAGCAGAAAATCATGATCAGAGTAGTGCAGCGTGAACGTGATGGTCCCTGTCATAGACTAGCATGGGACCCTGGGATTGCAGACATGGGCATTTCATTGACTGATAGAGGAGAGTGGATATTTGCAGGGGAAAATCACTTTGATTTTCCAGTGATTCAATTTTTGGGGGGAACACGTCACTTGTTAGTGATTCGTTAAGGTCTGGTAGTACCTCATTATGGCAGCAACATGTTCAGTTTATTATCACCATAAAAAACTTATGTGAGAAATCGAGTTTTTGAAACTTAGCAAGGTGCTAAACCGATGTGGAGGCGTGACAAACTAGAGGACAGGGCCAAGTCTGGTGGGAGAAGGCTATATCTGGTGGGCACTAAGTTGATGGGACAAAACAGGTAGAAGATCGCAAGCGTGCCAGATCAATGGTCGGGGATCGTTTTGGGGGGAGGAGTTGCATGGAAGATAATTCTCGAAAGCGGGCCGAAAAGTAAACCACAGTTTTGGGTTAGGACCATGTGGCGCCACTAGGTGAATTTTAGGGCGAGAAGCGAGTTTCCCCAAACCACTTCCTCGTGCCCTCGAAATCAGGAAAGTATATAAAAGGGTTGTTTTTCATCTATTTTATTATTTTTCAAATATTGGAACATTGAAAGTTGACGCGACCACTCCATTCAAACTGAAGCTCAATAGTATGCCAAGTTCACGCCTTTTTCGCTCGTCTACAGGGATTTTTCATCACCACCATGGACTCTATCATAATTTCAGTAGCAGAGCAAGGCCCCGTGTCAAACGAAGAATCCCTAATTGACCAAGATTCAGATGTGTTCAACACTGTAATCACCATTTCTCCCATCTCTGTGTCCAAAGTTAATCTGTCAAATAATGTAGGGAAGAAATACCCTTCCTTGAAGTAGTCTAGGCCACTATAGTCCCTTACGCTGTCGAGGTCATGTTCCATTTCCCCGAATTCATAGGGTGGTGTGCAGAGCAGTATTCACAGGAAGAGAAAGTTGTCGTAAATAAACAGGGGTTTGAGGTCCTATGTAGGGTAGAGAGTCTGTCAATTCGAGGCACCCTCAGCATACCAGAGTCCTTCTCCACAGTTTCTGAACCATTCGAGGAAGAAAATCTAATTAGGGTTTACAGGGAGTGTCCATCAGAAGTCAAAGACCTATTCTTACAGAAAATTGTCAAACCAGAGCATCTTTCTGAAAGTTTGTCTTTGCCAATGAGTGTGAGTGTCATGGTTATTGAGGTCCAATGGGTTTGTTCCCTACTGAGTCAAATTTTAGGTCTAGATAATAACAAGCATGTGGTTGAGGTCATGTTGGGTTTTTTGTTATCATTTTTCAGTCAGATTCTAGTTCGTCGGTCCATTTCAGTTTGGATCAATTCATAGATAATGATATCCACAAACAACTAGTGAATTTTCAGTCACTAAGACATTTCAGATATTACACATACTTGTTGAATATTTTCCTGGAAACAAGTAAGAGAGAGTTCCCTGAAGAAGCATTCATATCAATTGAATGTAAAAGGATCACATTGCTCATTTTCATCAACAAGGTCATGTCCATGGTTTACATCTTGATTTTCAACACCATCCTACCAAGAGTACTGGATGACATGAGGAGCTATTTATGGCCAAATCCAGAAAACAGGGTAGGGGACTAGGTATTGTTCATGCATTTAACAGTGGTTTGGGTTTATGGTTGTCATGAATCCCCCTATCCTATGCCTATTTTTCTGACACCCAGAGTCTTTTCCCTTGAATTCATTAGGCAAAGAATCTTATCAGAGACAAAGCATTTCTTAAAATTGCACAAAGCCTCCAACCTCAAATTCTCTTTCATCATTGGACCCTTCATTGTCAAGACTAGATCAAGCTTATCTCAGATCCAGGCAAATCTCAAGGAGTTTGGATTGGCACAACTATAGTGAAGAATATATGATCCACATCAGATCATATCCAAGAGAAGACTGATGAACAAACATGCCCCTTATGAGCATGAACATGTTGAGGGTTTTGACAAATTGGAAAATATAGAAGTTTGTGTTGATATGGAGGCAACTCTGCAACAAGCTCAAACACAACAAACTCCTCAGAACCTGATAGTTAAATTCCCCAAATTAAGTGTTTACAGCAAGAGAAGTAGTTCAGAGGCCCTGGGAACCAGTGATCAGCAGAATGCCCCTAAGAAGATGAAGATCACACAATCCCCACGGATAGTGGATATAGAGGAGGAAGAGCCTAAAGAACAAGTGAATATGGATATGGTGGAGAGTGGCACCAACACTGTATAGGTTTAGAAAGGAATAAATCTCCAAAGTGAAGGCAGCTCAAGAAATTTCAGTAGAAAAAAGCACATCTTTGATAAGGAATCTGGAGCAAATTATCAAACTAAAGAAGATTTGGAAAAACAATATGTTGAGAAAGGAAACTTGGCTATGGGTGAAATGAGGGATTTAGTCCCTGAAGTATAAAATATTTCTCAACAAAAGTCTTCTATGTTCACAATAAGAGATATAGAGAAGAGGAAATTTAATATAGCAGTTGCAAATGAAGACAAAGTGTCTGAAATCAAGATAAAATATGACAACATGAGTGCTCCAGACAAAGTAAAATTCCACAGGAATACCAGTGATATGTTGTATTTTGATTACTTGGGTCTAACTCTAAAGAATTGAAAGATGTCAACTTATGCAATAAATTTGGAAGGGCAGTTAAGGAAAGAAAAGGCATCCAACAGAGCTTGGCAAACTCAGGTCAAAAGGCTAGAATCTGAAGGCCCTTAAGGGGTGAAATCCTCATTGGATGAAAAGGACAAGATGATTCAAAGCTTGAAGAAGAAACTAAAAATGTCTTCCAAAAAGCATCCACAAATAGCATAACTGATTGCTCTAGAACAGGAAAAGGAAGCATTTCGACAAGAGACATTGAACTACAAGTCTAAGCAACTAGAACAAGAAAAGGTGAATTGGTCACAAGGACAAACAAAATTACTGAACATGGTTGTAGTTGTGCCTCCTGCTGCAGAAGTTGTGCCAAGCACTGAATGACTTGTCTAGGATATGTCACAAGTTATCCTGAAGGTAGGAGAAATCAAGGGGTTTGTTAGGGACCTAACCCCTCACATAGGTAGAACAATGTATTTTGATGTAATAAAGGTCAATATTAATAAGGCCTTGCAATAAAGTAGAATAAGTCGAATGTAAAAAGAGATAATAGAAGCTTCCACTTCTAGAAGGATCTTCCTCTAGATGGTTTTCTTGATAGAAATATTTAGTATAAATAGGAGTCGAGGGTATGAGAACCCTAGCTTGGATATCATTGTAATAGAGCTCTGCTCAACTGGAGGTTTCCCCCTCGAAGAGGCAAGTGAACATTGCTCTCGGTAATCGAAGTGCTCTTTCTAGTGTTATTCTGTTATCATCTTAGTATTATTGTGGTGTTATTCTGGTTATATTGTTGTTCATCTGCCATTTCTAGCATTTTATTTATGTTCTGTGTACTTTTTAGATCTGGTATATTACAAGTGGTATTAGAGCACTTTCCTTGGCAGAAAATTGTGGGTTAAATTTTTTTCAGGGTAGAGACGTATTCCGACGTCTTTAAGCTACATAGATTTGTTGTTACGTGCATAAACCGGAGGTTGAGGGATTCATACACACAATAAATACAAGTGGTTCTTAAGCGCACATATGTTGGCCACCCTTATAACCCCTATTGGTACTCCTTCGAGTGGTAGCGCATCAGACAACACATGTATACGGATCAGCCTAGATTTCCTGAAGCCCTCTTTAGATAAACCGATCGATTGCCTGACTGCTATAGTGCCACCGAGAACATCACTTGGGAAGATACTCTCTAGTACCTGGGTATTCAGGTAGTACGACTAAGGGCACGGTATAACCTCCTTAGTTAGTTCCCTGAGATATTGGGTTGAGTACTACTGTTGGACCCCGCATGTATATCAGAGAGCTATAGCAAAGGGCAAACCCTTCTCTATAGAACCCTTGAATACCTAACCCTTGGGGACAGAAACAAAAAATAAAACAGACAAGATCTATTGTCGTGCAACTGTGTTCGAGTTTCCAAATCACTACACATTTCTTCATGGTTAAGCATTTGGGCATTTCATCACTGTAGTATTCTTCAGACTGGAGTATAACTCCGCAGGTGTGAAAAAAAAAAAAAATTGGAAATTTTGCACCATTATTTGAGACCTATTCCATTGGATTTATCTCTTCAACCTTATCACATTCATACCTATCATTTTTTAGCAAAATTTTTGACTCCACCCGCCCCTTTTTGGTTCCCTCGTCATCATGGCCCATACCCGTAGCCAAGACTTGGAAGCTCACTTCAATACCTTGCAATCTAATTTCACAGAGACCCAACAAGAAGTAAAACAACTCAGTGCCAATATTTCCACAATCAATACAAATATGCAGTACTCCATCGCCGCCTCAATCGAGGAACTCAAACAAGACATGACTACCCAACTTGAATCTGTCGTTTCGACGATATGCACCAAACTGCATATCCCTGCAAATACCCCTTTATCTGACCCACCTTTGCATACCAAAGATGAAACTTCCTCTCATTCCCATAATTTTCATCCCCATCACTTTCAACGTGACCTACGCCTTCCCCAGGTGGATGTGACCAAATTTTATGGCTCGGATCCCACTGGTTGGGTAACTCAAATGGAACATTATTTCTCTTTGTACAACATTACAGATGACTTGGCCAAACTCCGGTATGGTGTTCTCAATCTATATCAAGAATGTTGGCAATGGTGGAAATGGAGAAAAACTTCCCGTCAAGGGTATGCTGCTTGGACACACTTTGTGGCAGAGATTTATGAACACTTTGACACCGAAACCAACCATTTAGGCCATTTGACAAAATTGAAACAATCTGGCACAGTGGAAGACTTTATAGCTGCTTTTGAGCGACTGGTTTTTCGTACAGAGGGCATGTCTGATGCTTTTTTTCGAGAATGTTTTATCAGTGGCCTCAGGGATGAGATTCGTGCCCGTGTCCTCATGGCTCGGCCTCAGAGTTGGGTGGAGGCTACTAAACGAGCTAAGGAAGCACAACAGGTTGTCTCTTCTCAAAACCAGAAACCCTCCTTTATTCCTCATACTAAACCAGTAAATCCCACCCCTCCTTACACTCCATTAAAGATCCAAAAATTGACCCGGGCCGAAATGGATGAACACCAACTCAAAGGCCTTTGTTATAATTGTGATGACAAATATTTTCCGAGCCACAAGTGTAAGGAACAAAATCTTCTTATGGCCATCTCGGAGGATGTTTTGGAAGAGGATGTTGAAACTCCCCTTATTTCTGAGTCACCTGAACCCACGGACATAACCCCTCCCTCAAACCCTCCCGAAGTAGAATCGGTCATTTCCCTAAATGCTCTCACTAGCTTCTCTACTCCCTAAACCCTCAATCTAAATGGTTACATCAAGCATAGGAAGGTCATCATCCTTGTCGATAGTGGAAGCACCCATAATTTTATTCATCGCCGCATTTCCTAAGAAACTCATTGTTACATCCATGCATTCAATAATTTCCAAATCATGATTTCCAATGGTGGCTCCATGAAATGTGGAGGGCGTTGTGAAAATGTGTGTCTCCAAATTGGTGACTACCACCTAAAATATCATATGTTTGCTATCGACATGGGTGGTTGTGACATTGTGTTGGGTGCAGACTGGCTAAGGACTTTGGGTCCCATTCTCATGGATTTCAAGGAATTAACCATGCAATTCGACCAAGAGGGAAAAATTATAAGTTCCAAGGCATCCTTGTTGGTTCACCTGAGATCATTAGTTCACATCGCATGGAAAAGCTGCTAAAAAAAGGTCATTCTGGCATTATTTCCCAACTCCATGCCATACAGGAAACCGAGACACCCTCTGTGCCGAAAGACCTCCAATCCATCGTCTCTAAATATCAGTTGGTCTTTTCTACTCCCCAGGGACTCCCGCCTTCCCGTGGTGTTCATGATCATTCCATTCCCCTTATACTATGAAGCCTTCCTCCCAATATTCGTCCCTATCGTCACCCCTTTTCCCAAAAAAATGAAATTGAGAAAATGGTTCAAGAACTGCTTAACACATGTGTTATCCACCCTAGTATAAGCCCCTAATATTCTCCTGTGGTCATGGTCCTGAAGAAAGAAGGTTCTTGGAGCATGTGTCCTAACTTCTGCACCCTCAACAACTCACCATTAAAGACAATTTTCTCATTCCTGTTATTGATGACCTCTTGGATGATTTGAGTGGCACCTAGTTCTTTACTAAACTCTATCTTCGTTCTGGCTACCACCAGATCCGTATGAAAGAGGCAGACATTCCTAAGACTGCCTTTAGAACTCATGAGGGCCACTATGAGTTTTTGGGCATGCCCTTTGGCTTGTATAATGGCCCCTCCACCTTCCAAAGCCTCATGAATCATGTCTTTTTCCCTTTTCTACGTCATTTTGTCTTAGTTTTCTTTGATGATATCCTCATCTATAGAAAAACCTGGAAATACCATCTTGCTCATGTGGATTGCATTCTCCATGTACTCTCTCAGCACCAACTTTTCCTGAAACAATCTAAATATGCTTTTGGCGCCTCAGAAGTCGAGTACTTGGGTCATCTTGTTGGCAAGAATGGCGTCAGGGTGGATCCTAAAAAGATTCAAGCTATGCAAGACTAGCCTCACCCAAAGACTCTCAAAAGATTGCGACGATTTCTGGGCTTAACAGGTTATTATCGCAAGTTTGTTAAGAATCATGGAAATATTGTGACGCCTCTCACTACACTCCTTAAATAGAAGTCTTTCACTTGGACTCCAGTAGCTACTCAGGATTTTCAAACCTTGAATATGGCCATGTGCACCACTCCAGTCCCGGCCCTTCCTGATTTCACAAAGACCTTTGGCCTAGAATGTGATGCTTCAGGGAAAGGTATTGGTGTTTTCCTTATGCAAGAGGGTCGGCCTTTGGCCTTTACCAGCAAACAACTGTCTGAAAAAAAATTGGGCAAATCAATCTATGAAAAGGAAATGTTGGTTATTCTTCATGTTGTTGATCTGTGGCGCCCTTATCTATTGGGGCAACGCTTCCAAATTAAGACAGATCATCAAAGCCTCAAGAATTTTCTGGAACAACGCATTTTCTCCCCAGAGCAACAAAAATGGCTGACTAATCTCTTTGGATATGACTATGAGATCATTTACAAGAAAGGAAAAGCCAATGTGGTTGTGGATGCACTTTCCCGAAAATATGAAGATGAAGGCTCCCTTTTTTCTCTCTCCTTCATTGTACCAGATTGGCTCCAAGCCATTCACCAGGAATGGCTACATAATCCCAAACGTTCGCATCTGATACAACAATTGAAGTCCAATTCTCCAGTTTCCCTAGGGTACTCTTGGCTCCATGATGAGCTTCGATACAAAGGCCATTTGTATTTAAGTAAACAATCAAAACTTAAATCCACATTGCTTTCTGAGCTTCATGCTACACCCATAGCTGGGCACTCTGGGTTTACCAAAACCTATGACAGGGTCAAACGTTCTTTTTTCTGGGATAGTATGAAAAAATATATCCGTAATTTTGTGGCCGATTGTGATGTGTGTCAACGCAACAAGGGAGAAACAGTCAAATCTCCTGGCACACTACAACCGCTTCCGATTCCACCTGCTATTTGGAGGGATATCTCTATGGATTTTATCACAGGCTTACCTAAATCGAGCAATAAATCAGTCATCATGGTGGTAGTTGATCGCCTTATCAAGTATTCTCATTTATGTGCTCTTCAACACCCATTTACAACATCTACAGTGGCTCAACTTTTCATGGATCAGGTCTTCAAGCTTCATGGCATGTCGCATTCTATTGTTTCTAATCGCGACCCAACTTTCACCATCAATTTTTGGCAAGAACTATTCAAGATACAAGGCACTCAATTTCATCTCATCACAGCTTATCATCCCCAGATGGATGGTCAAACTGAAGTTATCAATAAGTGTTTGGAAACATATTTGAGGTGTTTTGCATCAAAAAAGAAAAATCAGTGGGCTCAATGGTTACCCCTAGTTGAATGGTGGTACAACACTTCATACCATGCATCTGCTCGCATGAATCCTTTTGAAGCGGTATATGGACAAAAGCCACCATCAGTTCTCTCATATTTACCAGGTGTCTCGAAGGTCCAGGCATTTGACCAAACGCTTACAGTTTGAGAGGCTATTCTCCATACCCTCAAAGAGAATTTGTTCATGGCCCAGAATCACATGAAGCAACAAGCAAATCAAAGTCACTCTGAATGTCATTTTGTAGAAGGGGATCAGGTGTTTCTTCGACTGCAACCTTACAAGCAAACTTCCCTCAAGTCCGGCCATTTTCAGAAGCTGGGGCCCAAATTTTATGGTCCTTATACAGTTCTCAAGCATGTGGGATAGGTGGCCTACCAGTTAGCTTTTCCCAATCATTATAAGCTACATCTTGTTTTTCATGTTTCATGCTTAAAGAAGGTGATTGGAACTAAGTGCCAAACTCAAACCAACCTTCTCGAGTTGGATGAAGAAGGCTCCATTTGGATACAACCACAAGAAATTTTGGACCAGCGTGAGCATCACCTGCGTCAGCAAACCATGAATGAATTGTTAGTCGAGTGGAAAGATACAACTCCAGCAAATGCCACTTGGGAACCAGCTACCATTCTACGGCAATTTCCACATCTCAAGCCTTGAGGACAAGGTTTTTTTTAAGGGGGAGGACATGTTAGGGACCTAACCCCTCACATAGGTAGAACAATGTATTCCGATGTA